>PVHP010023158.1:0-27751 GCA_004024765.1 Zapus hudsonius
ACCTCATCTGCAGATCAAGAAGGTAACAATTCATACATCTTCACAAAAAGCCTCTTTGAGATTTCCTGGCTCTAACTTGGACCACACTACCCCCAGCTTCTTTGGGGGGAAGCTATAACGTGTGCCCACTCACTTCCTTGGACTGGAGGAGTTCTCACCAATGATTGGCTATTCCCTGACTTCAGGCCACAGGGCAGAAAGGAGTTTGTCAGCACTTCTTGGGCTTTGCAAATAGCCAATGCTCTGCAGCATTGTTATTGTTCTTATCATCACTACTGTTAAGCTGCTGTCTTCCCTGGGGCTTCCTGAGTGAGAGGTGGAAGGTCAGAAGTTGAGAATGATTCAGAGAATGCAGGAGCAGGGATGGGGTATGGGAAGACACAGCTAATATTCAAAGGTGGACTCTACTTTTTTTGTTTATTTATTTTTAAATTATTTTATTTTTTATTGTCCATAATGAGTTATATTATTTAATGGGCAAACAATGTGGACTCTACTTTGAGGGCATTCTTATTAAAATGATTTCCTTTGCCCCTATAGGAGGGGACAACAAAAATAGGAAGGATTGATTCAGACCAGGAACAGGACATTGGTAAGTGGGTGCATGTTGGGATCTGACACTTGGTGGCATTTACTTGTGCTCGAAAGTTTTCCAAGAGGAATCTAATGATGTTCAAAGGAATCGTGGATGTGCTGAGGGTCTGAGACATGGAAGGAGGAGACTTACACAGTGGGAGACTCAGTTCTGGGTGGTTTGGGGTGGTAGGGTAGGTGCTCCTCCCTTGTGAGGATGAGAGGTCTTCCAGATGCTGGATTGGAGCATGTTTCGCTGAATTATCTCCCCATTCAAATTACCATAAGCTCTTCTGCAGTCCTTCAGGGTCAGTGGATTGAGAGAGACCACTGCACAATCACCAGTACATGTGGGGTGGTCATTCTCCGGCCTACCCATGGGGCACGCTGCACAGTCAACGGCCATGAAGTCACTGCCTCCTGCCGTCTGACCCAAGGTAGGACTGTTGATGGCCTTATTTATATCAGGATGAATGCTGGAGCAGCTTTAGTTTTGGGGGCCACACAGTTCAATGAGGCAAGTGTTAAACGCATACATGTATTATTGAGCCTCAGCACCAGATAGCTGAAGATTTCCTAATTGCTCTTCATTCTAGGAACCAGGAGTAGAGAATGACTCTCTGAAACTTGTTCTTTGTTTTAACTCTGTGTACCTATGAAGGTCTCTAAACCTCTACTTCTTTATCTTTAAACTAGAGATGGGGCTGAGGAGATGACTCTTTCTTGCAAAGCCTGCCAGCCCAGGTTGATTTCCTAGTACCCACGTAAAGGATACATCTGCAGTCCATTTGTAGTAGCAAGAGGCCCTGGTGCACTCATACTTTATCTCTCTCTCTCTCTCTCTCTCCTCTCTCTCAAACAAATAAAAATATTTTTAAAAAGTAAAATGGAGGCTGGGCGTGGTGGCGCACGCCTTTAATCCCAGCACTTGGGAGGCAGAGGTAGGAGGATTGCCGTGAGTTCAAGGCCACCCTGAGACTACATTGTAAATTCCAGGTCAGCCTGGACTAGAGCGAGACCCTACCTCGAAAAACCAAAAAAAAAAAAAAGTAAAATGGAGCCAATCGTGTGGCTCACACCTTTAATCCCAGCACTTGGGAGGCAGAGGGAAGAGGATCACCATGAGTTCAAGGCCAGCCTGAGACTACAGAGTGAATTCCAGGTCAGCCTGAGCTAGAGTGAGACCCTACCTCGAAAAACCAAAACAAAACAATAAAATGGAGATGATAATAAGATCATTTGGAGTATTGCTTGACTCCTACCTTGTGAGGGTCTCCACAGTGTTCTCGGCACTCAGTAAAGCCATACTGTCATTATTACCGTTTCCAGTATTAGTAATCAATTCAAATTCTGTCTTTTGAAACTGACTTTACAACCCCATTTTTCCATGAATTTATCAACTCTGATTCTACCTGGAATATATCTTGTTTTCCTTGGGATTTAAGTTCCTCCTGTTTCTTTGATTTCTTCAGCACATATGTTACGAGATATATATATATATAGATTTAATACTTGTCAGTTTAGATACATGATCTTTTTTTTTTTTTTTTTTTGGGTTTTTCGAGGAAGGGTCTCGCTCTAGTCCAGGCTGACCTGGAATTCACTCTGTAGTCTCAGTGTGGCCTTGAACTCACAGTGCTCCTCCTACCTCTGCCTCCCGAGTGCTGGGATTAAAGGCGTGCGCCACCACGTCCGGCTTTACATGATCTTGTTTCGGTTTGAGTTTCTTTCCCAGTGTGAACTGATTGGCCTCTCGCGGTCTCTGCTGCAGGAGCTGTTATAACACTGGGGAAAGCGCAGAAGTTCCGATTCAACCACCCAGCAGAGGCTGCCCTCCTGCGGCTGCGAAGGCAGGTCAGCATGGCCGTGCTGCTCTTTGCTTCCCTTTAGGGGAGAAGCTTCGGCACTGTCCTTTCTCCCTCCTGTTGGGCTGGGGTCCAGGCCATCAGCCTCCCTCACTGCCTCCCCTCCCCTTGATTTCAGGTCCAAGAGGCTGTTGGCAACAGTGGCTCTTTGGAATGGCTAGACTTAGATGGAGATGTCACTGCCTCACAGCTGGGTATCTGCCCTGTGCTTCAGAAGGAAAGGTGAGGAATGCTGCTCGTGCCAGTGTGGCACCTCCTGGGCCTTCTGCTTCGTCCAGGTGGGCATTAATGTAGCAGCCATGGTCTGCAGAAGCCTGGTCTGAACCAGCTTGAGCAAGTGTTGGGATTTTTGAATATTTGAATATGAATTTCCCACATAGATTCATACATTAAAGATAGCATTAATATCATTTCCTTTTACTATTTTGGTTTGTTTGGTTTTTGGTTTTTTTTTGTTTGTTTGTTTGGTTGGTTTTTTTTTGTTTTTTGAGGTAGGGTCTCGCTCTAGCCCAGGCTGACCTGGAATTCACTCTGTAGTCTCAGGGTGGCAATCCTCCTACCTCTGCCTCCCGAGTGCTGGGATTAAAGGCATGTGCCACCACGCCCGGCTTACTTTTACTTTTAAAAAATATTTTATTTACTTATAAGGGGAGAGAGGAGCAAGAGCTAGAGGGAGAGAGGATGGGGAGAGGGGGAGAGAGAATGGGCACGCCAGGGCTTCTAGCCACTGCAAACAAAATCCAGATGCATGTGCCACTTTGCGCACCTGGCTTTACCTGGGTTCTGGAGAATCAAACTCTGGTCATTAGGTTTTACAGGCAAGTGCCTTAACCACGGAGCAATCTCTCCAGCCCCCCTTTTTGATTTTTTGAGGTAGGGTCTCACTCTAGCTCAGGCTGACTTGGAATTCACTCTGTAGTCTCAGAGTGGCCTCAAACTCATAGCAGTCCTCCTACCTCTGCCTCCTAAATGCTGGAATTAAAGGCCCGGCTCCAATAGCATTATTTTTGAGGTTTGGCAGCTTAAGGAGGTAGGACCTAGTTGGACATTGCAGGTCACTGGAGGTGTGTTCTTGGGGGCTGTATCTTGTCCCAAACCCCTCTGTTGTCTTTGTTTCCTTTGACCATATGGTGAGCTGCTTTGTGCCATCACAGGCTCCATACCATGGCCTCAGTGCAGACCCAAATAGTGGAGCCAGCCTACCATGGACTGGAACCTCTGAGATGGTAGGCCAAGAGAAATCCTTTCTTTGAAAGTTGTTTCTCTCAGTGACGATAAACTGACCAACACAGTGACTTAAAGATGCTGAGTATGTAGTTGATGGGAGATGGTGTCAGGCCTCACGTACTTCCTGTGTGGGATTTCAGTTTTCAGCATCACTCTAAAAGATGTGGGTGCCGGGCATCGTGGCGCACGCCTTTAATCCCAGCACTCGGGAGGCAGAGGTAGGAGGAACACCATGAGTTCAAGGCCACCCTGAGACTACATAGAGAATTCCAGGTCAGCCTGGGCTAGAGCGAGACCCTACCCCAAGAAACAAAAAAAAAAAAAAAAAAAGATGTGGGTTTCCCCTGTCAACAAGATTTAACTATGAAACATTTGAAGATCTCTTCAGTACTGCTTCTAAACTTTACCTCCTTTTGATCTTTAAGTTCTGGCCTTCCTGTGTATGATGAGCTCATACTGTGCATGTCAGTTAACCTCCAGGAGTACTGCTTCCTCTGTGTTTTTAAAGATGTGTATGTCTGGGCTGGAGAGATAGCTCAGCGGTTAAGGCATTTGCCTGCTAAGCCTATGAACCTGAGTTCAATTCCCCAGTGCCCACGTAAAGCCAGATGCACAAGGGGATACATGTGTCTGTAGTTGGTTTTCGGTGGCTGGAGGACCTGCCACTCCCATTATCTACCTCTTCTCTCTCTCTCTCTTTTTTTAAAATTTTTATTTATTCATTTTCAAGTAGAGAAATACAGAAATAGAGAGGGGGGGAGAGAGCACCAGGGCCACCACCTTGTGGGTCTGGCATACGTGGGTACTGGAGAATTGAACCCAGGGCCTTAGGCACTGGAGGCAAGTGCCTTACCCACTGAGCCATCTCTCCAGTCCTCTCTCTCTTAAAAAAAAAAAAAAAAGAAAAATGTGTGTGTCTGAGAATCCTATTTTTTTCCTCTTATAAGTTAAACCCAGAACTATACTTAAAAGGAACAGTAACTATAGGAACAATAAGAAAAGGTCTTGGGTGAACTGGAGAGATGGCTAAGCGGTTAAGGTGCTTGCTTGTGAAGCCTAAGGACCCAGGTTCGATTACCCAGTACCCACATAAAGTCAGATGCCCAAGGTGGCACATGTATTTGGACATGTGGCTAGAGTCCTTGGTGTGTGCCCTTTCTCTCTCTCTTTCTCTCTCCCCATATATATATATATGTATATAAATGTGTGTGTATGTATGTACATATGTATATAGACTACTATGGTGATTACTTTTCTACTTCATCCTCATGCTTCATCCATTTCTACATAGAATTCTCTTTCCAGGTCTAGATGCTTGGTGAGTTTGGTACTGGAAATAATTTTGTTCCTGCAAGCCAAAGTGACCTCTGCCTTTAGCGGTAGAAATTTTCAGTAGGGCACTCAGTACCAGTGAGTGTTGGAAACTGCCAACCATCTTGAACTCGGGATTCTTAGCAGGTTCTAATGATCCTTGGCCCCTTTAAAGGGCTCCAGCTGCTCCTTCCTCTGGCCACAAGCATTTGCCAGGGATGAAGTTTTTTTTTTTTAAATATTTATTCATTTTTCAGAGATTGAGAGAGAGAAAGAGAGATCAGAGCACACCAGAGCCGCCACTTTGTGGGTCTGGCATATGTGAGTCCTGGGGAATTGAACCCGGGGCCTTAGGCACTGGAGGCAAGTGCCTTAACCGCTGAGCCATCTCTCCAGCCCCAGGGATGAAGTCTTGAGTGTGCCATTGTGAGAGACATGGGGCTGAGGATTGGGGAGTGTGCAGCAGCATGCTGGCTCTCACAGGGGCTGCTCAGGAGCTGAAGGATGCATCAGAGGTTTATGGGAGGGTCATCCTAGGATCAAGTGTCTGAGGGTCCTGTGGGGGGCTGGAGAGATGGCTTAGCAGTTAAAGGCACTTGCTTGCAAAGCCTGATGGCCTGAGTTCCATTCCCTAGTACCCAAATAAAGCCAAATGCACAAAGTAATGCATGCATCTGGAGTTCATTTGCAATGGCTGGGGGCCCTGGTGTGCCCATTCTCATTCTCTCTTTCTCTCCCTCCCTCCTTGCAAATAAATAAGTAAAAATATTTTAAAAAGGTATATTAGAGGCTGGGCAGGGTGATTTACACCCTTAATCCCAGCACTCAGGAGGCAGAAGTAGGAGGATAGCTGTGAGTTCAAGACCAGCCTAGGATTATAGAGTGAGTTCTAGGTCAGCCTGGGCTAGAGGGAGACTCTAACTTGAAAAACATAAATAAGTAAATAAATTAAAATTTAAAAAAAAATTTTTAAAGGGTATTCTGAGAGAGACTAGCAGGTAGAGTACCAAGGTCAAGGAGAACCCAGGGCTGAAGCTGGAGTGCTTGTTTGTCAGAGTGGCATTTTCTTTTTTGTAGTGAGGTCTTAAAGAGGCCTTCTTCTAAGGTTTTTATTGGGAGGATGCGGTGGAGATCTGCTTTCTCCCAGCACTCAGAACTTCACAGGAAACAACAGTGCTACTTAAAGAGCATGGACCTAGAGCAGAGGCATTGGAATTGGAGGGAAAATGCTTCATATCTGACCCTAAGACATACAAGCTGTGCGACTTGGGTAGATCACGGAACCTCTGAGCCTGGCTTCTCCCATCTGAAATAAGGATGTTGCTGTCTCCTTCCCAGAGAGCATGTGATAAGGGCGGAAGGAGCAGATGCACACGGCATAGCATTGGCATAACCCTGGCCCCACTGCTGAGCTGCCCCTCCCTTCCCTGTCTTCTTGTTTCGGCCAGCTGACCCATCCTCATCCTCATGAGGGTGTCCTACACTCTCCTGCCTTTTAAATGTCTTTAGAGCATGACCTTTCAGTAACACCAAGAATGCGCTCTTTTATCAGAGAACAGAGAAGGATTTCAGAATCCAGGCCTTTCCCACCCACTTACAGCATGAGTCATTCAGCACCAGCTCTAGAAACCCATAGGCCAGGCTGGTCCTATCCAGCAAGCACAGTCTGCTGTGGCCTCAGGAGGTGTGGTGCGCAAGCCTGTGACTGGGCAAAGGGGCCAGAGAGTGGAACCCATAAGAGAAAAATGCATGCCACCAGCTGGGCTCCTAGTCTGGTTTGTGAGCAGCCTCTCCTGCTCTTAGATGGGCTTGGCTTCAAGGCCTCCCATTGTCTAAGCCTGTTTTCCCCTGTTTATCTCTGGAGTGACATTGGTGAGAGCCAGGTCTTACTTAATTTTATTTTATTTTATTTTTGGTTTTTCGAGGTAGGGTCTCACTCTAGCCCAGCCTGACCTGGAATTCACTGTGTAGTCTCCGGGTGGCCTTGAACTCATGGTGATCCTCCTACCTCTGCCTCCCGAGTGCTGGGATTCAAGGTGTGTGCCACCACGCCCGGCTCCAGGTCTTACTTTAGAGCCAGAGGAAACTGGCTGCTGTTGTTTTTCTCCTTACAGGAGTTGCCCATGCTCTTTGGCATTTAGTTTCCCGTCTGGAATATTGAGGGCTCACCCTCCATGTCTAGAGCCTGGGAGACTCACTGCTGCTCCAGGAAGTAGACACTGCTGACTTGGGGGGGGGGGGGCAGGAAGGGGAGCTGCCAGAGGGTGCATGGAGTCTTGGCAAGCAAGTGGCTAGTCAGTAGCTGGAACTACCCAAGAGAAAGAGGAGCCTTCTGGTAAAGAAAGATGACGTCTCTCTCTTTCTGTATGTCTGTGTGTATTTGGCCATTTTCAGGGCCAGATTCAGTACTGCTATTCAATACTCATCTTCCCCTGAGCACACCTGCTCCAGTGTCTGGCCTTGAACCCTTCTATACCATGTCATAGCCTCCCCAAATGGAAGACTTGCCATCAGGTTGCCTCTCTGTACCTATTCCACCTCCATCCTTCTAAAGCTGCACTAAAAAATTACAATTTCTGGGCTGGGGAGATGGCTCAGTGATTAAAAGCTCTTGCTTAGGCCAGGCATGGTGGCGCACGCCTTTAATCCCAGCACTCTGGAGGCAGAGGTAGGAGGATCACCGTGAGTTTGAGGCCACTCTGAGACTACGTAGTGAATTCCAGGTCAGCCTGGGCTGCTAGAACAAGACCCTAGCTTGAAAAATAAAACAAAAAAAAAAATGTAAAAAGGTACAAAAACTTTTAGGTAAATCAATAAGCTCTGTCCTTTAAGAACTAAAAGGGGGGAGCAGACGTGGTGGTACATTGATCCCAACACTCAGAAGGCAGAGGTAGGAGGATCTCTGTGAGTTGGAGTCCAGCCTAGGACTATAGAGTGAGTCCCAGGTCCGTCTCAGCTAGAGTGAGATCCTTCCTCAAAAAAATTATCCACTAGGCCGGGTGTGGTGACGCACGCCTTTAATCCCAGCACTCGGGAGGCAGAGGTAGGAGGATCACCATGAGTTCAAGGCCACCCTGAGACTACATAGTGAATTCCAGGTCAGCCTGGGCCAGAGTGAGACCCTACCTCAAAAAAACAAAAAAATTATCCACTCATGGCTGATCTTATCTCACTTTCCACCATTTCTCCCCACTAGAGAACAATCCATGACACGTTTACTAGTAAATGCTCCAGTAGTCTGAGTGTGGTAGCACTCGGGAGGCTGAGGTAGGAGGATCAGCATGAGTTCAAGGCCAGCCTGGGCTAAAGAGAGACCCTATCTTGGAAAAAAAAAAAAGGTTCAGCATAGGACTCTGAGCATGTGGACAGATAGTATCTATAAGCCCTATTCTAGAGCTCCTTTACTGACCAGGTCTCAGGCTCTCCTACCCCCGCCCCCGCCCCAGATGTAGACTACCAGACTACCAGATCACAGGGCATTTTGGTTTCAGGCTGTGGAAGTATAGTGGAAATCTCTGAGTGTGGGGGTCTTTCCCTTCCCAGTATTTCTAGAGCTTGGTTTTTCAAGATTGGTTCTCCCTCTAGCTCAGGCTGACCTGGAATTCACTATGTAGTCTCAGGGTGGCCTCAAACTCACATCAATTCTCCTACCTCTGCCTCTGTTGGGATTAAAGGTGTGTGCCACCACGTCCACCCCCTTTTTATTCTTTTCAAAGGACAGAGCTTATTGGTTTACCTAAGTTTTTGTACCTTTTCACTTTTTTTGAGGGAAGAGCATGCTGTGCAGATCACGCTGGCCTCTGCCTCCAGAGTGTGGGGTTTTAGGTATGCACCATCAGACACAGCACTTTGGTATCTTCTTAAAACATCTACTTTATTTTCATAATGGTTTCTTTAATTAAAAATGGATTCAGCCGGGCGTGGTGGCGCACGCCTTTAATCCCAGCACTCGGGAGGCAGAGGTAGGAGGATCGCCATGAGTTCAAGGCCACCCTGAGACTAAGTAGTGAATTCCAGGTCAGCCTGGGCTAGAGCGAGACCCTACCTCGAAAAACCAAAAAAAAAAAAAAAAAAATGGATTCATGTTTCTGCTAAGCCCACACTCTAAGAATATGCTAATCTAATGACTGTTCCCCCTCCTGCACTGTGACATCATGAACTGTCTATGACACCATGCCTGTCTGTCCCAAGCTACCAGAAGTCGAAAGCTCCGTCTACTCTGTTAAATTCAGGAGCACTCTCAGAGGGACTCGAGACTCCCACCATTTGTTCTGAGCCTGGTTTGCCCTGGTAACCCTGGACCCTTTGTAACAGGAGAGTGCTGGGAGAGCAGTGTATTAAGGACCACCAGTTACCAAGGGATGGGGAGACATCCCACAGAGCCCAGACTCATCAGCAACGGTGCAATGTGGAGGATTTGAAGCAGATCCTAGAAGGACAGATTAGCGCTCAGAAGGAACTAGAATTCGACCAGGCGGACAGCAGCCAGCAGATTAAAGACAGTAGGTGCTCACCATTGAAGGTTTCTTCTTCCCTGAGCACTCCAGTTTAATGCTTCCATGGCTTCTGTATTGTGGCCTTTTGTTCTGTTATGATATGATTGAATCTTTTGTACTGGGTACAAAGGATCTCCCTTCTGCAAGGGGGCTGGAAGTAAGAGGGAAGTGGGCTTCTCTAGGCCCCTCAGAATGATGGGTTTTCTACTTCACTCCCCCTTGCTGGTACACTGGGCCCTGTCGTTTTGAAGCCTAGGGCTTTTCCTTGCCTTTGCCTGTGGTAAGGAGGCCCTTGCAGGTCACCTAGCCAGTTCTTTACTCCTCACAGTTTGAGCCCTGGCTGGACATGCCTGAGTCCAGGCAGCCACAGATGGGGTGGAGGGGGGTGCTGACCTTCTCTCTGGGTGTTTTTGGTTCCCAGACCAGCAGTGGCTACTCCGAGAAGAGACCTGGTTGGCCAGCTTACCACCACAGCAGCAATCAGAAGACGGTAGATTCGAGAAAGATCTTGAAGCCTCTGCGGCACCCGATGTCCCTGAGCCTCCAGCATCCCCACTGGTCCAAAGCCGGAAGAGGGTGGCACTTCGGCAGTTCTTGGGGAGGCACACCCGGCGAAAAAAGATCTCATTCCAGCTGGAGAGAATCATCAAAAAACTGAGGCTGCTGGAGGCCCAGAGGAGACTGGAGCAGCTCCGGGCACTGTGCAGGCCCCAGGATGATGGTGCCTCCACGCCAAGCTCCAACGCTACAGTTCCAGGATGGACACGTTGCAGCTCTTTGAGCCTTCAGAGGCTCTGCAGCCAGTATTTTCCCCAGCTGCGCAGGTACAGCCCAGGACTGACTCCTGGGAGCCCTTGTCCTAGAGCTGGTGCCTCCTCCCTTTCTTCTGCTCGTGATTATTCCTCTCTTCCTTCTCTCCCTTCTCCCTTTCTGGCTTCTAGCTGGTCCATGGATTACTTCGGAGGTCATTGTACACTAACACTCCGGTTCATCCACGGAGCTGGGTGGACAGCAGCTCGGGACAGCGGTAGGCTGACGGGCATAGCCACCCAGGAGAACGCGGCAGTGGACAGTTCTCGTTTATTGTATAGATAAAAGTTGTTTATATAGAGGAAAAGGCAGAGATAGGAGCATAGGCTGCAAGGGGATTGGTAGGAGCAAGAGCTGTGGGCATCTCAGGAGTTTGATTGGTAGGGGCCAGTACCCTTTGGATGCCTAATTTGCATAGATAAATTGAGGGGGTTATGTGACTCTGTAGAGAATGGTGATGTCAGCAGAGGAAATGTAACCTTATTGTTTAGGTTTATTATTACAGCTGGACTGAGTTTAGGCCTTGAATTGCCTGCTTATCTCAGGGCACCGCTGTGGCCTGCTTGGGGGCTGGAGGGTCCAGGATATGCTTGAGATAATCGGGGCCTCAGACTCGCCTCAACTTCCTTAACAGAAGGAGATGGTCCAGACGCCTGCCGGTCTCAGCCAAACCCCTCTCAAATAGCAGCTCTTCCTTCTAGAGGATACCTTCCTTTTAAGGAGCCTTGCTTTCACCTGCTCTTTAGTCTCAGACTGTCCCGCTCATGTCCCTATGTCCCTATGTGTCCTGCTAGCAGCTCCACCTCCTCTCGCCTCATCCAGACTCTTCATGCTTTCCTCCCTGACCTTCCAGATCACGTGAGCTTCCTGGCACTCCCACCCCACACTGGTGAGGGAGCTTGTTTTCTAGCTCCCAGATTCAGATGGAATCGAATCTTCTGGTTTCTCTGCTCCTTCGCTCCCTCTCTGCAGTCAAGGGGAGAACGTGTTATCCCCAAACCCTTTGTCCTGGTCCTCTATAGTCTTGGGGCCTAGCACAGGCCACTGCTCTTAGGATGCTCACAGTATGTCTTGCTGTTTGTTTGCTTACCTCTCTGTTCTTCAGATAACTAAGCTGACTTTTTAAAAAAGACTTTTATTTATTTTTATAATTGTATTTATTTTTATAATTTTTTTTATTTTGCAAGCAGAGAGAGATAGAAGACAGACAGAGGGAATGTACACACCAGGGCTTCCAACCACTGCAAACAGACTCCAGATGCTTGTGCCACTTTGTGCATCTGGCTTTATGTGGGGACTGGGGAATTGAAATCAGGTCATTAGGCTCTTCAGGCAAGTGCCTAAACCACTGAGCCATCTCTCCAGCCCCAAAACACCTTTTGAATGGGCTGGGGAGATAGCTTAGTGGGTAAGAGCACTTGTTGCACAAGTATGAGTATGGCCTCCATGTGCCACCATGCTGAGCTAAATTTAAAAAATTTTAATAATAAAGCTGGGCGTGGTGGCGCAAGCCTTTAATCCCAGCACTCAGGAGGCAGAGGTAGGAGGATTACCATGAGTTCAAGGCCACCCTGAGATTACATAATGAATTCCAGGTCAGCCTGGGCTAGAGCAAGACCCTACCTCGAAAAACCAAAGGCAACCTCCATACTTATACCCAACCCCCTCCCAACACCTTCTCTTTTTTTCTTTTTTAAAATTTTTATTTGTTTAGTATGTAGAAACTTTGTATGGACAAATCACCTGTTGGTGCTACTGTTTCCCTCCTCCCTGCCCCTTCCACTGAGGCCCTTCTCAGCGGGGTTGCTGGTATGCTCTATGGATGGAGGCTAGGAGTTGTTCAAGCAGCAGACAGTTGGGGGGGGTGCAATGCCTCTGCATATTCCCCCCACCATGGCTCTTATATGCTTTCTGCCCCCTCTTCTGCAAAGTTCCCTGAGCCATGGTGGGTGAGTTTTAAGTTTATTTCAGTGTTGAGCTCTTTGCAGCTTCTAGATTGATTTCTGCTTTGGTGAGTTTTGAGTGTTCTCAGTGTGTTTCCATCACCCTGGTGCATGTTTTCAGGCTTACTGTGGAAGCAGCCCTCTTGCTCATCTCCCCACTTCCTCTGAGGCTGCTGTGTCAGGGGTGGTTTATCTCCTGCCAGGAAGTCAGCTGTCACAGGGATCCCTCCACCATCTTGTTGGTAGAGTGGGGTTGCCCATGGTTCTTCATGCCTTCCAAAAAGTAAAAACAGGTTCTCCAATGGAGAGTGAGATTAGCATAGGTTAAATAGGTCAACTATTGTTAGTTTAGCACGATTATAATGGGTGCATCCTCTCTTTAGTCCCCTAGTTAGTGGAAGCTTCCCCTTGGAGTCCAGATTCTTGGTCTCCATAAGAATTTGGCTTGGATCCCAGTTCCAGCTAAGGGTTCCTTGCCACTGAGCAGATCTCTTAGGCAATCAGAGAGCTCTTGATTGCCTGCCTAGGTTGAGTGCCATTATTGCACAGGTGTGTACATCTTCTCATTCTGGTCGCTTTCGTCTAGCAGTGTCCCCTGCTTTCTCCCAGCATTGTTGGCCTATTTCCCCTGGCAGCTCATGTAGCACATTTCAGCACTATATGGACCAACCATCTGGGAATTGGCTCCCTTCCAGATTCTAGCTGGGTCTCTTGATGTGATGGTGGCCTGTGGAGGCTTCAGCAATAGGGTCTTATCTTTTACCTTGGACAGGTAATCAAGTGCTTTTACAGAAGCCTGTCTAGTTTTGGGGACCTCGTAGGACTCTCCAATCAGCAGCTCAAATGGGTAGTAAGTGATTTCTGGTATTGGGAGTTACAAGCCAGAGCCAGTTGTATTAGTATTTGGCTTCATCCCACCCTCTTCGGGGCTCTTCTTACCAGACAATATCACCATATTCCTTCGAAGGGTTAGATCATTTAACCTACTGTCCAAGAACAAGGATTCTGTGGTACCAATTCCTTTTGGATTTTGTTTTGTGTAGATCTCCCCCACCCTCCTCTTCCTTCCTCTCAATCCCTTCCATCCCTATTATCTGTCTCTCAAGTTGCAAGTCTGGTTTGCTTGCTATTCAAGCTTAACCTGATTAGGAACCACAGATGAGGGAGAATTTGTGGTGTTTGTCTCTCTGTTCTTGTGTGAATTTGCTGAGTATGATCTGTTCCAAGTCCATCCACTTTCCTGCAAACTTCATTATATCATTTTTCCTTACTGAGTAGAATTCCATGGTGTATGTGTACCACAACTTTGATATCCATTTGTCTGGCAATGGGCATTTGGATTGATTCTAATTCTTAGTTGTGAATTGAGCCTCTAAGAACATAGTAGAGCAAATGTCTCTGTATTGAAGAGAGGAGCCTTGAGGGTAGATGCCCAGTAGAGGAACAGCTGGGTCCATTGGTAGCTCTATTTGCATTTTTTTCAGAAGCCTCCACAATGATTTCCATAGTGGTTGTACAAGTTTGCACTCCCACCAGCAGTGAATGAGGGTTCCTTCTCCTCCCCCCCATCCTCACCAACATCTATTGTTGGTAATTTTTTCAATGATTACCCATTCTCACCAGTGACCCACCACCTTCTTTTGTCCCCCTCTGCTATGCCCCTTTACTGAACCACTTCTTTCTAACTAGTTCCATTTATTTTTTAAAAATATTTTATTTAAACCTGGGGGTAGTGACACACGCCTTTAATCCCAGCACTGGGGAAGCAGAGGTAGGAGGATTGCCATGAGTTCAAGGCCACCCTGAGACTACATAGTGATTCCAGGTCAGTCTAGACTAGAGTGAGACCCTACCTTGAAAAACCAAAAAAAAAAAAAAAAAAAAAAAAAAAAAAAAAAAAAAAAAAAAAAAAAAAAAAAAAAAAAAAAAAAAAAAAAAAAAAACCCAGATTAAAAAAAAAATCTGGAACATACTCAAATTTCTCCAGTTGCTTAAAAAAAAAATCTCTTGATTTTTTAAAATGACTATCTGAATAGGTGTCTTAGTCAGCCACACGCTGGGATGAATCTCCAAACCACGCACGATTATGGGAGGAAAATATTTATTGAGCAGATCCAGGGGAAGAAGTTAAGGGAAAAAAGGCTGGCCCCTTTTCACAGATCCAAGCAGAGACAGAAACAGAAGCCCAGCACCAGCACCAAGCAAGCACACTGTAACACACTGTGATTCACAAAATGCAGATCTCCAGACCAGGGTTCTGGCTCTTCTTTTGCTTATCTATCCTTAGTATTTTACATCCAAATTAGAAAGGGTCAGTCCCCAGGAGGCTAGGCCAAAGTGGCATTTCCTCCAGCCAGAAGCCTGGAGACAATAATTTTAATAAATCCTTAATTCTTTTGGGGGACATTATTCAAACTACCACAATAGGATTTATACATTGCAATGTTTATGTCTTAAGTTTCTTGTAATCATTCTTTTTTTTTCATTTCTTCATGGATAGATGTGTTAAAGCTTATCAGGTCTGTAGAATATACCACTTTGTAGGTAGATTTGTTTGATTTCTCATAATATCTTATAAATTTTTCTTTTCCTCATAGAGCCAACTACTCAAAATTCTTCCTAAAAGTGTGAGTAGAGTCAGTTTAACTTTTCTGTCAAATAAGTAATTGAATAATAATATGTATCTAGGACCATCTGAGAGCCAGGACTATACATTCAACAGTTTCCATTTGTAGCTGACCCCTCCCCCACAATTTTTGCAGAGCTTTTTTTTGATTCTGAAAACTGTAGGCTATAGTGACACTGGTCTACGTGTGTGTGTGTGTGTGTGTGTGTGACTGTATGGGCATAGGTGTGTGCAGATGCACCTGCATGTGTGTGAACATCTGTGCACATGTTTGTGGAGGCCAGGGGTTTCCACATTATTATTTTGGGGATGGGGAAGACAGAATCCCTCACTGTATCTGAACTGTATCTGGTTAGACTAGTGACCTCTCTAGTCTGGTGAGACTAGTGAGACTCCCAGGGAGTCTTCTCTTTCTGCCTCCTCAGTGCTGGGATTTCAAGTATGCACCATGCTCAGCTTTTACATGGGTTCTAGGGCTCTGAACTCAGGTATTCATGCTTGAATGGCAAACTCTTTACTGTCTGGGCCATCTCCCCATCCCCTAAGCTTGGTTTTTAACCTTTCTCAGAGTAAACTAAGTGGAATGTCATACTCTTCCATTGACAGGAAGTAGGAGACCTGACTTTTTCCTTGTCTCAATAGTGTGTTCCTGAACGGGGATCCCTCCACTGTGTTACCACCTCCACCTGACCCTACTCACCGAAAATCCAAGAAAAACCCAACAACGGATCCCCAGTTTCCTGCTTCCCCTCCAAGGACAGAGTGTCTGGACAGGAAGGGTCTTTGTTCATCAGGCTTGGGACAGCTCTACCCATCCAGGGGAGCCTTGGACAGGAAGGGAGTGTCCATTCCGGGCACCTGTCTCATTGGCAGCCACAATTCTGTCAATAGCCAGGAAATTGAGGCAGTAGGTAAGCAGCCCTGTCAGATGGCATCTGAGGACTTAGAGACCCTGCAGTCAGCTAACAAGCTAAAGCCTACCAACCAGACCAGAAGGGCTAAGGGACTAGTAGCCTCTGGCAACACGCAAGCTTGGTGGAAAAAAGGAAGGACCCTCTCAGCCCACAAGTCTGTTAAAGGAGTCCGTTGCCAGTCCACTCATCCCCATGGAGCCAAGCAAGCAGCCGGGCATGGAAAAGCAGCCAGGTCTTTCCAGGCAGGATCTAAACCACCTCCTCTAAGCACTGTGTCAAGAAGGCATCAGAGGCTGCTGGCAGCTAGGGTCAGAGATAGTGCCAAGTTCTCTCGTCTGCCTCACAGCACTCCTCCAAAAAGACAGCCTCATGCAGGGGACCCAGACACAGCATCGCCCCGCGCAGGCTTCGGCCCTGTAGGGGACTATGCAAGAGAAAAAGGCGATGACTTCTCTGATACTGGGAGCAGCTACTCGGTGGATTCTCTCTCTCCTGTCTCTGCCAAAGTTCCCATGGAGCTGCTGGTATTAGAAGACCTCCAGGGAGAGCCAGAGAACTCAGAGAGTGACAACAGCCAGATATCTGAGGATTCACTGGCCAGGAGAGAATCTCAGAGCCCCAGAGAAAGCCCAAGGGATGGTCTTCCTGTCCACAATCATGGCCACCTAAAGACCAGAGCTCTAGCGTCTGTGAGGGGCTTCCTCCCACTATCAGACTGGGGACTACGTACTCAAGCTCACTGGAGCTTCTCCTCGGACAGCCTGTTCGATGCCAAGGAAGAGCTGGGAGGTGAGCAAGGGGAACCCTTGCGCAGTTCAGCCGACGAGATGCCTGCAGAGGCTTTCTGGCACCTGCAGAGTGCCTCTGTGCCTGCAGTGGGCCAGGAAGCAACATGGAACCCCAGAAGAGGAGCCAGGCTGAGCACCGTCCTGCCAACGGGAAGTTCATTTTTCCTTGCTCCTCAGTTCCTGCCCTTTCGTGAGCAACCCGAGTCGGAGGTGGAAGCCAGCTGCTCGGAAGAAACCAGCTCTCCCCAGTGCATGCAGTCTACAAGAGACAGCCCTCTCGTGTCCATGGATTCCTGGTTTTCCTGTGACTCTAAGATCAATCCTGGAAGCCCCGCGGGCGTTATGGGTTCTTTTCGCCCAAGTCCTGATATGAAGGAAGTTCAGCCTTGTGGTGAGGAGGGGCCTGGACACTGGATAAATATTGAAGAAGTAAAGCCTGCAGGTATGGAAGAAGTCCCGTCATACAGTTCCAAACTGCCCCAGGGCAGTGCTGAGCCATCCTGCAGTGGAGGAACTCGGAGCACAACCTCTACTTCAGAAACACCCAAGCCCTCAGCGTGGAGAACTCCAAGGTTTCTTCAGCCAGGAGCTGGTGACATCTTTCAGGGCAGAGGAGTCCCTGACACGACCCAGCAGGGTATGTCTGTAGACTCGCAGGAGTCTAGCACATCAAGCCTGCTGGCCACCTTGGCCACCTCGTTCACTCATGTAGGCAGCGTCCATGACAGGGACTGGGCTGCCCTTCAGCAAAAGTATCTCCTTGAACTCTCTCGTTCTGCTGTGGAGGCCAAAGAGGAGGCCGACTCTAGTTCCCTGGCTAATGTTTCTGACAAAATAGATACTCGGTTGCCAGGAGCCCCCGGGGTGTCTGGCAACCTGGATTCCAGCTACTTTCCAGTCCATCTCTCCACAGGGAAGTGTTTGAGGGCGAAGAGAGAGCAGGACCGTGGGAGTGGCAGGCTGGGGAGTGCTGCTGGCTTCCTGAGCACGTGTGAGAAGGTGAGTTGTGGTGGCACTTACCCGGCTCACCTGGAGTCCTTGGCTTCTGCGGCCTGTGTGGCAGGGAACAGGGCAGACGCACGTGAAGTCAAGCAGGACGGCTCGCAAGAGCGCTTCCAGGGGAGCAGGAAACATGGGCTAATGACCTCCTCTGATGACTCTTCCTTCCAGAATGCTTGTCACAATAATGTCACCATCTCCTCTAAAGAAGACCCTTGGCCCCAAGACCAGGCTCCTCTCAGGAAAAGCACCACAGTTCAGCCAGGGCAGCTAAGTCACAGCGGCCACGACCCCATCCAGGAAGAGAAGACAGGCTCCAGGAAAGACGCTTACAGACACGCGGGGGATTCCTCGGCGGTGCCCTTGCCCTCAGGTCCAGAGCTGTACCTCCACTCTGCTCCCTGGGATCCTTCCCTGCAGCCACCTCCCTTGGAAACATTCTACGTAACCAAAAGCAGGGATGCCCTAACAGAAACTGCCTTGGAGATTCCAGCTTGCAGAGAAGTGCGGGTCCCATCCCCACCCCTCAGGGAAGCATGGGGCTTTGGTCTTAATCACCAAGTCCTCAAGAAAGCTCATGTGAAGGGTCATTTGCCAGCGACCTCACAGAGCCAGAATTCCAAGATCACCTTGTCTCAGCTGGTGGCAGCCAAGAGGCCAGCTGATCTGAACACCAGAGATGTTATTCAAGAAGCAGAGAAATGCCCTGCAAATATTAAAGAAGAAAACCATGATTCAGCTTACTGTTTCGTTGCTCAGAAGAGACACCAACCCCCTTCTGCTAGTATAAAAGCATGTGAATTTAAAAATCAAGTTATAATTTTAACTAAAAAGCCCGGTCTTCCAGCAAGTATGGAAGGGGAAGAGGCTACTGCACATTGCAGGGTTTCCTTGGACCGCTCTAGGTGTGGGGAGACTTTTCTTTTCCTTTGTGAATGTGAGGCAGGTGGGGAAGGGGAGCAGGGTCAGACTCAGGCCTGTAGTGTACACAGACAGTTCTCTGGAGCCAGGTCTGATTTCATCTGTAAAACTACCCATGTAGGCCTACAGAAGAACATACCAGAGCCAACTGCCGTTTCTTTGAAGTCCAGGTCCATCTGCTGTCAAGTAAGCAGCCCTGTGATCGTGACCATGAGTGAGAGTTCAAGCCACAAGTGGGAAAGGAGGAATGAAAGCAGACTACTGGGCAAAGCCCTCCTCAAAGACAGCACAGAAGAGCGTAAGCATCCAGGAGCTGCATCTGCCTATGAACCATTCCAATCAGCTACTTGCGCGCAGGAAAGAAAGCCGAGTGAATGCAAGGGCTGTGGAGGGTCACAGGAAGCGATCAACTCCAAAGAACCTTTGGGAGAGAAACCGCATAAAAGAGTTAACAGTGCTGATGAAATGGCAAGGCTAATCAGGAGTGTCATGCAGCTGGAAAGTGGCATCTTAGAAATTGAATCCAAGCAAAATAAGCAGCCTCAGGCTTCCCACCTACCGGGAGTCAGTAAGGAGTTTGTATTCCAGGACCTGAAGGACCAGGAGAGGGTTGACCATGTCCTACTGATGGGCGGTTCTGGAAGCCATTTGTTCCTCAAGGCCCAGCCATCTTCTCCAAGAGAGATGGATGATGCAGTCTTTGGAGGTCATGAAGCTGGGGGGATGGTGGGTAACAGTGCCGCTGATAATGATCCTCAGACCCAGAAGCGCTCTCCAAGCCCCTTCAGATCAAGTGACCGTGCACGAGAGAGTCGGTCTACGAGAGAGCACACCCATACTGCTGGAGCAGGCAGACCTGCCGGGGACTCGTGTGGTCTTTCAGGGAGAGGGTCTGCCGACACTTCCCTTCCTCCAAGGAGAAGGAAAACATCAGTCAGGTCTCCTCCATTGCATCCCAGGCTAGACAGATCTTCTCAGGATGGGGAACTATTAAAAACATCTGCAGACCCTAAAGAACAGCCTTGGGACTTGGGACATCTTGAGGAATTTGAGACTGTGAAAAGTCAGGAAAGTCAAATTGCTGAGCAAGTATGTACCTCCAAGTCAGCGGATGCACAAGCCCGAGGCAGAGTTGAAGAAATGGCCATGCCAAGGGGAGGGAGCCTTGAGGAGAAAAATAATATTCCCTCATTGACAAAGAAAAGTCCTAGTCCAAGCCAGCACTGTAAGGATGCGTTTTTCAGTCAGGAGACTGTCTCCCTGTTAGTGAACCAGACAGACTTCTCTAGAGCAACTTCTCACCAAGGGCTGAGGAGTGCCCTGCCCTTGCACTTGCCAAGGCCCCCAAGAAGCTGTCTGCATGCCTCTGATACTGAAGGCATTTCTTCAGTTTCTGCACACATGCTAGATTCCACAGCATTAAAACTGCACAGCAGAGTAGGGCATGAGGACCAAGGTGGAGAGACAAGGAGCCGTAAGCCACAGAGATGTGTTAGAGGGGGCTCCCCCATGGCACTCACCGCCGAGGATGAGTCTGTGATACCTATGACCTTGGGACCTGAGGACCAGTTTGTTACTCCAGAGAGCATTCCACTGGGAACAGAGGACTGGATAGCAGCAAACACCAGCCTCCAAGACCAAAGAGGGGACCTCCAAATCCCCTCGGTGGGTTTGAGCACACAGGGATCTTTTGTACAAGAGGAAATGAGGGTCTCTAGGCAGAGTGACAAGAGGGTCTGCTTCCTCTTAGAAGAAGAGGACGACCAAGGTGGGGGAACAGGGCATAAGACAGGGGAGACTGAAGACCAGCGGTCTGCCAGCAGTGCCTGCTCAGCACCCGTCTCTCTACTAAGGGCACCTGATCCAGAGCCCAGGCTGCCAGATTCTTCCGTCCATGCGGCTATCTGCCTGGCCATCTTGAAGGAGATCAGACAGGCGAAAGCCCAGAGAAAGCTGCTTCATGACTCCGCTGCCTATGAAACTTTACTAGAACCTGACCGTTTTTCAGAGGCCAATGGGGGGCCTCTGTGGCGAGAGGGCCCGTTAATATCAGACTGGACAAGGAAGGAAGAGGACACACCAGGACTGCATGTGATCTCTGTCTCTGGCACATCAGAGCACGTGTCGGCTGATGAGACCACCACCCGCACCACACCTCCCTGTCACTCGCAGGCTTTCTCTCACACTGCCCCTGATCTAGATGAAAGACACTGTACTGGGCAACTGAGACATTTTCTGGGAGCAGGTGAACACCTCATGTGTCACTGTAGTTCTGAAGTCCTAGAGGAAAAGAAAGACAAACCAAGAACACTGTCCTCTGCTGGTCCTTTGGACCCAGACAGGCTTCTCCCTTCAGCAGCCACAGAGCAGGAAAGGAAGGCAGGATCGGAGGACACAGTGTTAGCCTTATCTTCTCAGGCCTGTAATGATCCCGGCAGGACCCCGCGTGGACAAAGTCCACTAGCTGCATGGGACACTATTGAGGGGACGTTCCCTGGCAGTCGGGACAGCAGCGCAGAGCGCCAGCAACCTAAAAGCCTAGATAGCATATATGGAAGAGGCTCAGGAAACATCTTGGTGACTGAACAGGAAAGAAGAAAGGCCCATTTTGAAAGTCAGTCTGTGATCTGTGATGCTCAGAATTTGGCAAGCCTTTCGGGGCTTAAACAAGATCATGTCCAATGCCCTGAGGCTTCTACTGACCTTGAAGAAGGGAGGGCAAGTCCAAAACAAAGTGCAGCTTGGCCTGGAGCTCTGAGAAAGGTTGAACCAGAAGCTTCTGCATGGCAGCATGTGAAATGGAAAGACATTAGACCTGGGATGACTGAAGCTTGTAGGACTGACAGTGAAAGTCCCCGGCCAACTCTGTTGCCAGATCAAAGTACCAGCCTCGGTCCCAGTGGAGTTACCCAGGTGGCTCCAGGCCAGTGCCCAGAGGAGGTTCCAAGTCCTTTCGTCTGCTCAGGGAGCACAGAAGACAGCAGACCTCTTGCCTCATCTAGTGAGGAGGAAAAGAACAAAGCGATTCCTTGCTCACAACTCTGCAGTTCTCAACCCAGTACTGCTGATGCTTGCTCCCCCCACATTTCCACTCTGAGGAAAGGGTCGAAAGCCGCCCCTCTTCGCATGCGGTCACCCTTCAGAATTCTTCTCTCCAGAGTCTGGGAAGTGGATGAAATAAGAGAGAGCTCTTCCGGGGCCCCTCCGGTGCTTCTGGCACATGACCTTGAGCACAAAGGTGTTAATGTGGCTCCTGCACCAGCAGATAGCAGCAGGCTTGAACCATCTACTGCAGCTGCTGCTCTGTCTCCAGGCCACAGCTCCCTTTCCCTCCCTGATGTGAAAACCAGATCCCTCACCCACCCTGCCACTACTGCTGCTGCTGGAAGCTCAAGGTCAGTAGGGGATCCTGAGGAAAAGACTGCTGAGAAGAAATCCCACACTGACCTTGAAGCCGTCCCCTGCTCTGCAAGTCTGTCCTGTGAGCCTCTGTGCACTTTGAAGGATGGGGCATCTCAAGTCAAGCCTCTCGTAGCAGCTCAAGGGCCACATACTCTGCCTTTAAGTGAGAGTGAGCTGGTGGTAGAGGCCCGGCATGGGCATCCAGAAAATCCCAGGAGAAACCTCTCAGAAAGGACACAACCTTCTCCTGAGACCGGGATCCACAGTTACTTGAATCCCCAAGCCAAGTTTGTAGCAAAGTTGAAGCACATCTGCCGCCCTCAGGTCGACAGCTCCTGGGAGGAGGAAGAGCAGCAGAGAGACCAGGCTTCAGGAGGGAATCCTCTACCCTCTGGTGAAGGTGGCTTGATTGGCTGTCAGATTAGAGAAGCTGAGACAGAAGAGGGGGCTATGACCAAGCCCCCTGGGTCTCAGACTCCATTTTCGGACTTTGAAAACTCAGCTTCTCTGTCCTTGGGGCAAAGGGAAGCCCCACAGCCTGGTTCCTCGAGGCCTGGCCAGCTCCAGGCCCCCCACCACCGGTGCTCACTTCCTGTGATGACAGTCTTCTCTGGTCCAGAACACTCCACATCCTCCCTTAGACCTCAGTTCTCTGGGCTCAGCCCTTCTACATGTCTTCAGGAGCTAAACTTGAGTGAGGAGCCTCCTTCCCCAACAGACAAGGATACACAGGGGCCTAACAAACTATGGAGCCCACATCTCATGGACTCTTCCTCAGGAAAGTCAATGCCAAGAACATCTCCAAAGACCAAGGGTTGCAATCACAAAGCCTCATCTAATTTGGACAGTGGCCTTGCTGGACCTGTCGCCCCTCCTTATCCAACCTCTTCCACTATTTCATGCATGCCAACCCCTGATTTGATGGCTAACTGGATGTCTGGTACTTCGGAAGAGGCCCATCAGGGAAAGCCAGGGAAATTGTGTGTCCAGGGTAGGCCAGAGAATTGGCCCTCTCAGGTGGACAAAGGAATGCTGCGCTTTCGTTCCAGCGATATCAAACCCTGCATCCCACCCTGGTGTCCTCGGGGGCCCATGCCCATTGGCTGGAAGCAATATGTGTTTGGCAGCGCAGGTGACGTCTCCTGTAGCCAGAGACCCCGGGGTCCGTTCCCAGTGAATGTGGTCCAGCGCTCTAGCTCCAGCGTAGACGACGGCCTACAGGACAAGAACTTGTTCCGCTCCCACCTCAGCACCTGCGCCAAAACCCAGGACCAGTCAAGCGCTTGCAGCAGTATTGAGGATGCCCCAAATTCAAATGAGGTCTGGGAGGTGTGGAATTCTTCATTTGCCTTGGGGGATCCCCATGTCCTGACTGGCCCTGAAGGAGTTGCCCCCACCTCACATCCTACCAACAGACCCCCGTTTAAGAGCCCTGCTGATGAAGCGGGCTGTCTGAGAAGTGAGCTCCCCCTGGCTGTAGGGAGTGCTGCAGCTCTGGAGGGTGAGATTGTGCAACTGCACCCCACAGAGGCAGGGCGCCCTGTGAAGCCGACCAGGATGAACACCTTGGAGCAGGGAACGCAGACCCTGGGCTGCAGCCTCCACCAGAGTTGCACTGACATTTCTGCTCAGCCTGATGCTGTCACGATGTCAGCCTGTGAGCTGGCCTCCTGGGCCAGCATGCACAACCTGTCCCTCCACCTCTCCCAGATCCTGCACAGCACCTCAGAGCTGCTTGGGAGTCTCTCCCAGCCAAGTGTGGCCAAAAAGGAGCAGACGACCAAGAGTGCCTCCCCAGACGAGGCTCCGCAGGCCTCTAGGATGGATGGTGCTACTCAGACCACTGTGGATAAGGGGGTCCAAACTGACCTGGCCTCACCTCCTCTGTCCCTCCCGGCCCCAGAAGTCAAGCTCCCCCGGGAAGTCGGTGTGTTCCTTGAAGTGCCCGACTCAAGTGTCATGACCATGTCTGAAGGAAGGAGAGATGTCTCGGGGGTCCTTCAGAAGACAGAGGCAGAGGAAACAGCATGGAAAACAACACTCCGAGATCTTCACGAGGAAATCACCCACTGTAGGTCAGAGAACCCTCCAGTACCCATGTTGCACTTGAAAGTTCAGAAAACCCCTCTTGCACAACTCCTCTCTTCTGGGAGCTCAACTTCTGACACGTCTCTGCCTCATAGCTTCCCCCTAGAGGACTCTTGCATGGTGGCCAGTAGCTCCAGTCTGCCTCACTCTCCAGGGCTCTTCCTCAGTACTTCAGAGCTCACCCAGAAACCTTGTGCCCAGAAAAATCTGGGCCCCACTAGTGCCTCGTTGGTGGACAGGGCTTCCTCTCCAATCCTCGCACTTAGCGCCGGCATCCAAGAGTTGGGTCCCCCCCTGGCCTGCTTGCCTCTCTCAGCTCCCTCTCTTAAAGGCTACCCGCTTGACATCAGTCCAGATCTTGCTGTTGATGCCCCCGGGTCCCCAAAGGATCATTCTTTTCAAATCACTGATGAGTCAGGTGGCCCCCAGAGATCCGAGTCTCTGGGGAGAGAAAACAAGAGCCCTTTAGGAAGGAATGCTGAGCAGTCCTGTCCTGAGTCGGGTTTCCCACGCAGCCCTGGGCAGAGCGCTAGTCTGCTTCAGCCCACAAATACCGCTCAGGTCCAAGGCAGACCGTCACCTTCCCCACCGAGGGACAGAAGCCAGAGGCTGGAGGATGATAGACTCATGCCTAAGAGGGCAACTTCCCTAGAACTTGGCCCACGGAGCAGTCGGGAGCCAAGTCAGCAGCAGGCTAAGCCCTCAAGTGGACTTGAGCGGTCCACATGTCTGGTGGAGCCACACGCGGCTCTGGAACTCTGTTCATGGAGAGGCGTCCAGCCCCTTAGCCCCCATCCTGTCACTGAGGAGACCGACACTGCCCTGGGCCCACCTCGTGCCTGCCGACCTGTGGGGCTGCTGTGCCCCAGCCCCCAGCATCACAGCCTGAGGGACCTCCCAGTGCATAACAAATTTAACAACTGGTGTGGACTTAAGGATGATCCTTCTGGGGAACCGTGTGTGAATGAGGAGCTAGGGGCTGGCTACGATCCCAGTTCTGGTGACCAAGGCCAAAGACCCCCACGACATCCTGATGACCACAACCAGGATCCTGCACGGTCCCAGAGGGAGCATATCCCCTTGCAAGTTGAGGTCCAGAACCCCTCGCTCAGCATGGAACTCACAGAAGCAAAACTGCAGCGTGGCTTCGGGGAGACAGATGCCCTGCTGCAGGTGCTGCAGAGTGGCACAGGGGAGGCGCTCGCTCCTGAAGAAAAGGCCATGTCCACCTGGGAGGAGCTGTATGCTAGGTAAGGCTCCCATGTCTGGCCGGAGGGCAAGGGACAGCCCGCAAGGCCTACGAGCTGGATGTTCTGTCTCTCTCTCTCTGCCCTTGCTTATATCTCAGGGATCTTACACTGGGTCAGAGATAGAACTACAGGGTCAAGGTCATCCAGAGCCAACTTCAGTCAATCAGTCCTATTTTGTCACAGGCAGAAAAAGGCCATAGAGACCCTCAGGAGAGAACGGGCTGAGCGACTTCAGAACTTTCGTCGGACACGAAGCCTCAGCCCCCAGAAACAGTTGAGTCTCCCATCTAACAAGGGTGTCCCCGCCTGGGAGCTGGACCTGCCCAGCAGGCGCCGGGAGTACCTGCAGCGGCTGAGGAAGGATGTGGTGGACAGTAGCAGGTGAGAGTGGATGCACGGCCTTCCAGGAGCAGGGCTGGAGCATCCTGGAGGCTCCCCTGTGCCTGTGGGTGCCTGAGGATGTATAGGAGGGAATGGGGTGCAGGGGTGGGGGTGGGCAGAGAGAAGTGTTGAGAAAGGGTTAGGGGCTTGGATCTGCAGGCTTTGATCCTCTTTCTAGAAACTTCTCCTGAGAGTGAAATCATGACCCAGTGGGCAAGGGGAAGATGCTCCTTTAAGAGGGTTGTGCTCAGGTCTAGGGAGATGGTTCAGGGGTTAAAGGCTTGCGAGGCCTGCTGGCCTGGGTTCAGTCCCTCAGTTCCCAGGTAAAGCTAGATGTGCAGAGTGGATCTGGAACTGGAGTTCCTTTGCAGAGGTTAGAGGCCCTGGCACACCCATTCTCTCTCCTCGCAAATAAATAAATAATAAAAATAAATAAGTCAATAAATACATGGCTGGAGTTGGACTCAAAAAGCACTTGGCAAATAAGGTTGTGCTGAGTCAGCCGGGTGGGCAAGCCAGCCAGGCACTCCTTAGGCCACAAGTATCTTTTCACCCTGTGCTCTTACCTAGGAGCCCAGAGTCAGCTTCCAGGCTTGCTCCTCGGCCCTCTAACATTGAATCGATGCTGAAAGATTATCAGCAGGCCCGTGAGGAGGCCAAGGTGGAGATCGCGCAGGCGCGAGACCGGCTAAGGGAGCGGACTGAACAAGAAAAGCTGCACATCCGCCAGCAGATCATCTCCCAGCTGCTGAGGGTGGGGAGCGCCCACTGAGTCTAGGTTACACTTGGAGGAGTTAGGGGACCTCTGTCACCAGCTGAGCTGGCCTCACGCTCCGTGTCTTGTCCCTGAGCGGGAGGCTGGTCAGGACTGAGGAACAGCATGAGCAGGGATGGCTGTGGGGAAGGCAGGGGGGAGGCCACCGAGGAGCTCTGGGAGGTGGGTAGTGAGAGGGCGTTGTGAGGAGCTAGGTGATGCTTTGTTCTTTCCAGGAAGAGGAAAAACTCCAAACCCTGGCCCACTCCAGCTCCCTGTGTACCAGCTCCAGCGGAAGCCTCTCTTCTGGTGTCACCTCCGGGTACAACAGCAGCCCAGCATTGTCAGGCCACCTCCAGTGCACCGAGGGTCTGGTAAGTGGGCAGATGTTGGAATAAGCCAGGCACCCAGACCATCGAGAGGAGAGTTTGCAGGATCTTGTCACTTCGAGGCCGCTGTTGACAGCCCTGCTCGTGTGTCTTTGAACTTCCTTAGTTCTTCCTTCCCCCTCCATTCATTCATTCATTCAAGGATTTATTTTCTAGGCACTATTTTAAAATATGGCAATAAGAAAAACTGTTCCTATCCTTAAGACTGCTGGGGGACAAGTGTTAAGCACTTTACTTTTGACTTTATGACTATTGTTACTTGGAGAAGGGAGGTGGAGCCAGTGAGCCTGGTGGCTTGTCCAGCCCTGCAAGGCCAATGAAGACGTCTGAAGAAAGTCACTTTCTCTGTCTGTCTGTCTGTCTCTCTCTCTCTCTCTCTCTTTCCCTGTTTTATTTATTTTTCAAGGTAGGGTCTCGCTCTAGCCCAGGCTGACCTGGAATTCATTGTGTAGTCTCAGGCTGTCCTCTAACTCATGACAATCCTCCGACCTCGGCCCCCTGAGTGCTGGGCTTAAAGGCATGCGCTACCACGCCCAGCTGAAGAGAGTGTCTCAGCTGAAACTGAGGGTGAAGAAAGAGCTTAGTAATGCTGATGCTGGGAGGAATGTGGCCCAGCATGTGAGGTCTTGAGGGAGAGTCTGAGCAAATGAGTGTGGTCCCATGTAGATGAAATATATCGAGTGCATGAGAATGTAGAGAGAATTCTGATCCTCTGATGATGTTCTCTATATTGCTCATTTGTTTATTTGCAAGCAAAGAGTATGAGCATGCCAGGGCATAGTGCTTCTGCAAACGAGCTCCAGATGCATGCACCCCTTTGTGCATTTGGCTTTAGGTGTGTACTGGGGAATCGAGAACCCAGATCATTAGGCTTTACAGGCAAGCACCTTAACTTTGGAGCCTTTTCCCCAGCCCCAAATGATTTTTTAAAAATATTTTATTTATTTATTTGAGAGAGAGAGAGAGAGAGAGAGAGAGAGAGAGAGAGAGAGAGAGAGAGAGAGAGAGAGAGAG
>PVHP010023159.1:0-27694 GCA_004024765.1 Zapus hudsonius
GTGTGTGTGTGTGTGTGTGTGTGTACAGTACACAAAAGAATAATGCACTTCCAGGAATGGTATGAAGGAAGACACAGAAGGGCTAACGAGCAACATTGGATCTGGTCTGTGTGAGATAAGTTGATTAGTCAAGGCCTGAGCAGGTGCCTTTAGAACCAAGATCTAAATTCAGTGAAGAAGAGAGCCATGTGGAGGATGGGTGGAGAGGTTTTCCATGTAAAAGGAATAGCAAAACAAGCCCTGTCCCCCTTCTGGGGAAGGGATAGGTCCATGGGTGCAGGACAGCAAGAAGGCCGTGTACCCCAGAGGACTGAGGAGGGCAGAGAAGACAGAGAGGAACCTTAGTGGATTTTGTACTGAATACAATAGGAAGCTGTGAGGGTTAATTATATATAAACGTGGCTAGTCTATGGTGCTGGGTGTTGAGTCAAACAGTCTAGAAGTTGGGAAGGTTTTTTTGTTTGTTTTTTTTTTTTAAGATATGACTCGCATTTAAATCAGTTTAACCCCTCAAATTGAAGTGGGATTTATCCAATCAGTGGAAGGCCATCAGATAAATGACTTTGGTCTGTTAGTCAGGAAGGCCTTCTGCTTCTAGATTGTAATTCAGAGATTCTGTCCCACTTTCCAGTCTTCAGAATCAAGACTGTAGCAATTCTTGCAGGCATATCCATCTTGGTTTGTCCTGTAGACTTTGAAGAGACATCTCTCTTTTTCTCTCTCCCTCTTCATTTTCTTTTCTATTATTACCTGTGGTCTCTGTCTGGGTGTTTTCAGGTTTGTGGTATCTTATTCAAAGAACTGAAAAAGCACACACAAATAACAAGGCAGCAAGTTTTATTTAAAGAGACATCACAGGAGTACACTGGGAGGGAGCAGAAGGCTACTTGAGCTAAAGGACCCAAGAGCATTAGTTATAGTTTGGGGCTTCATTTTATGGGTCCAGGAGGAAGAGAAGTTGGTTGCCAGGGGTGAATATGGGTAGTTTTTCTGCTTTAAATTATAGGCTTGGTTTATGCAAGCCTTTGTTTACTGAGCATGTCCTTTCCCATGATGCATCTGATTTCAATCATATGCATACACACTCATGCATAGGTATAAAATGGTATATAGGGGATATTCCTTAAAAGCTCACTCAGAGGACACAGTTTGCCTTACTGCTCATGCACCCCAAACTGGTTCAGGCTGCATTGACATCCTGCCTTTTAGTTCCTGGATATGTTCCAGGACATGTTTGAATGGAAATGAGGAGTTACTAACTGGTTGCTAAGGGAGGAGCAACCTATTGCATTGTTTGGAGTGGGGAGTACATGCAGCTCCATGAAAGTGGGGGTCCCTGGTTGCCAAGTGTATTGCTAGGAAAGAGGTGTGTGTATAGCTCAAGCCAGGTGAAGTGCCAGGTTGCCAAGCTATGCCTGTTTGCCTGCCTATCTTATTGGTTCTCTTTGTCTGAGGATCCTTGACTAATACTGAAGCCATTAGACTGCTTTGAGCAAGGGCGTGATATGATCAGATTTACATTTTTAAAAGATCTCTCTGACTGCCAACAGGGAGATTTGGTTCTTTGATGGAAAAAGGGAGGGAGGGAGAGAGCTAGAAGGATGTTCAGATCCTGAAGGTGGACCCAACAGCTGCCTGAATATGACTGGAGGGTATTTGATTTGGGGAATATTTGGAGGATTTTCAAACAGATTGGGTGAAGGATGCGAGACAGGCAGATAAATCAAGGCTTAAGTTTTGAGCTTGAGCAGCTGTGTGAATGGTGTGCTATTTATAAAGACAGATCAGGAAGCCTGGGTGAAGTGCAGGTGTGTGCCAAAGTGGAAAATAAGAGGGAGGCAGGGTGTGCTCAGTGATGTGTTCAGTTTTGTTCTGAGTGCATTCATTTCATTTGGCTCATCGGCTGTCCAAATGGAGATATCAGCTAGATTATCAATGCAGAGACATGGATGGGCATCAGCATCCCATGGGTGACTGGAGCAAGAGGAACTCGTTGCTAGAATCTCGGCAATGGGAGTCAAGAGTCCAGAGTGTCTGGAGCCAGGATGTCTGGATTCAAACTGCAACTTTGCTGTCTTTCCCTCATCTGAAAAACAAGTGTGTTAATGAGCATACCTCCCTCCCCAAGGCGGCATGATGAGGAAGTGATGGACGTGGGATGTGCTTAGACTGGTCCAAGAAGGGTGATGCAAAGCGTTGAGATCAGGCTGTGCCTTGTCCCAAGCTATCTATATTGTGTAAAACAGTGATTTTTAAAGACCATTTTTAAGTGCTCCAAGAGACTCCACTGATTATTTTATTATTATTTAATTTCATGTGTGTATGTATGTGTACATGTGTGTTCATGTAGTGTGCAGGTACATATGTGTGGGCATATGCATGTATGTGCACATGCATGTGGATGGTAGAAGACAACTTTGGCTGTTATTCCTCAGGAATGCTACCCACCTATTTTTTCAATGAGACAGTGTCTCTTACTGGCCTAATTAGGCTAGACTGGAGGGTTAATAAGCCCCAGGGATCCACCTGTCTCTGGCTCCCCAGAACTGGGATTGTAAGAGCACTCCATGACCATCTTTTTTTAAAAAAATATTTTATTTATTTATTTATTTATTTGTAGGCAGAGAGATAGGTAGACACACACACACACACACACACACACACACACACACAGAGAGAGAGAGAGAGAGAGAGAGAGAGAGAGAGAGAGAGAGAGAGAGAGAGAGAGAGAGAGAGAGAGAATATGGACATGGTAGGGCCTCTAGCTACTACAAAGGAATTTCATTTGCAATTGCCACTTTGTACATCTGGCTTTACGTGGGTACTGGGGAGTTGAATCTGGGTCAGTCATTAGGCTTTAATGTAGGCAAGCACCTGAACCACTGAGCCATCTCTCCAGCACCCCTCCCCCCAGCTTTTATCACATGTGGGTTCTGGAGATCAATTTAGGTTCTCACGCTTGCACGATGAGTGCTTTACTGTCAGAGCTATCACCCTAACCACAATAGAGTCCAGTTTATAAGGAGCAGATGAGGGCAAGACACCTTGTTTCTGACATAGCGTGATCAAAGCAAAAGAGTTATCTACAGTAGTAAGAATAATCCGAGTTCAGAGTTAATGATTTGGGCCATCATATCAATTGCTAGAGGGAAATCGAGGGTCTGGGACTGTTATCCAAGCTTGCCTACTTTGTAAGGGTTTTGATTTACTTGCTCAAATAGGAAGTGAGTTCTTTCAGATCTAGAAAGCACCCATCCCTTGATATTTCTGTTGTCTTTCTCCATTGTTCCCACTGTCTTCTCCCACACCACATAAGACACACTTATTTGCTTGTGCATTCTCTGTCTCTCCTTGATTGACAGCTCTAGGAAGTCGGGGCATGTTGACTGAGTATACATCATCCATTCCTGTACACGAGGAATGGATAAGGTTTCCTCCTACGTATTATTCACTTTGTTTCTTCTGTTTCTTCAACCATTTATTTTCTATGAGAAGACCAAATCAAAAAAAGATTCTCTGGACCTCTTAGTTGTGTGTGAAATGTTGATTTTCATTGAGACAAATCTCAATGAAATGGACGTTGAGAGCAAGCCTCCAACGGTAGCTGCAATTTTGACTTAGGAGATCAGTTCTCGAACTGCCATGTGATCTTCTGATAGTGATGGCACTTTTCCCTCCCAGGCCACGTGTGGGCAGCATCCCACTCCGCTTGCAGACTCTCATCACCGGTTTCTTTCTTTCTTTTTTTTTTTTACTTGTCGAGAGCTATGCAGGGTGGAAGTTGATACATGGCCTAGTCAATCTATGACTTATGAGACCTATTGCGAGTCCAAGGCACCGTATTGATTCTGCAGAATGGACTGGAAACTGACCTTCATCTCACCGAGCCCTCTAACCGGGTCCTGGTCTGTTTATTCCCCAATGGAACACTTGTATCATGCAGCTTCATTCTAAAATCATTAACTTTTATTTCCTTTTACATCCCATCATGATTTTTACCATACGTATCAAGAGTGGACAAATTGATATCTTTATCTAGCACAAAGCTTAGGTCTTGTTTCAATGTCAGCTTTTCAGAGGCAGCTAATTTTATCTTCTCTTACTGCATGGCTTTAGTACATAGGAGCAATTTCCTCCGAAATACAGGCATTGTATCAAAATAAAGTTCATTTGCTCCTTACATTTCTGGTACCAACGCAACATTTATTATATTCTCTTGCAAGTAGCATTTTAAAAAGTATATTTTAATTATTAACCAGGTTCACCTTTTTTTTTCTTCTAATCAGGGTCATCTTAATCTTAGCACCATTGCCTGATTTCTATGGTGATGGTACAGCAAGCCCGTCATGGTACATGGTTGGCATTTTCAGCACAGGATGGCTGAAGCGAGTTAAATATTCATTCCTAAGGCTGTATGAGAAGGAGCATTGACAGTCTGCAGCTCTCAGGTCTTCCTTTTATCTGTGGAATGAGTGATAGGCTGAAATAAGACTTTCCTCATCAGCCATTCTCTTTGTTCTGGAAATGTAGGTGTGGAGTGGACTTCAAGATGCCATCTGGAAAAAATAACCAGCCTCTGGATTAGGTTGTGATCCAATCATCATGTGTTCAAATTCCAAATGTGTGTGATATCACTGGAGGCTGGCCATTACATTTTAAAAGTGTCATTTTAAAATTTATATTCTAAATTATAGATGCAATTTGAGAAATTTATTTTAAATTCTAAAATTACAGTGTTATAGCTAGAAGGAACCCTGTAATTTCCTTCTGCTGGAGAATGTTCACTAAGTGGATAAGTAGTGGGGTTTGAGAACTGCAGGCCTTAGTCCAGGCCACAGCCACTGGCTCTTCTGGGAAGGAAGTTCATGGATTCTCAGCTCCATCACAAGGGCGAGGTTAGTTTGGAGGTTACTACTTGACTTACTAGGTTTTTATTTAAGATAGAACACTCAAAACAAACCTGATTTCTTTGTTGGAGATGTTATGATCCCAGAAGAGATATAACTCTGCAAGTATGGTTGTGGGAAAAAAACATGAGGAGTCACTTTTTTTTTTTTTTTTGGTGGAGGCAAGACATATTTAAGGACCAGCCATCTACCTAGACTAGCCAAATGGGTGATCCCTGAGTTCAAGTGACAGACCCTGCTTTAGGAAATAAGCTGGAGAATGACTGAGGAAGACACCCAACATCAACCTCTGGCCTTCACAAGCACACATGTGCACACACATATGTATGGAAAAAAGAGAGAGAATAGGTCTCAAAGTGTAACTCAGGCTAGCCTGGAACTTACAGTGTAGCCCAGGCTGAACTCAAACTCATGGCAGTCCTCTTGCCTTGGCCTCCTGAGAGGTGGGATTGCAGGCCTGAGCCAGCTTACCTGCTTGAGTGACCTTGTGGATGTTTTAAAGTTGTCCTATTGTTACTGGATCTAAGCTGTTGCTATGCTCAGTACACCTGAGGGGATAGAAAACTGAACTGAGCAACAGATGATATGTAGACAATAAAAAAAATCAAATAAACATATCCCCCCTAAGGTGAAAAGGACAGAAAAGGATTCAAATAAAACTTTCTGAGACTAATGAATTCTTCAAAATAAATGTTATTCTCTTGTCTTGGCTCTAGTCGTCATCACTACTCTTGACTGCGCTTCTGAGTAGGGAGCCTTGCTTTATCTATCAGTATAGCTAGCAAATCTAGGCATGGATGGCATGGGAGTATTTTTATTTATAAACAGATAAATGATCTTACATATAGTAAGCTAAATGAAAGTGTTAGGGAAAGAGCAGTTTTCTTCTTGACAGGCGGGCACTTTCAGACAGCCCTGGGAACAGCTCGTGTTAAATACAGTCTCCAAGTTTGCAGGATAAATAGCTCCAGATGGAGCAGATGAGGGTGAAGCCACAAACACTAGGGAACCGAGGTGAAGTGCTCGCTCTTCTACATGCTGTTGGTCGTGTGCAGTTGCCCCAAAGGAAATGGCTACCTGCTGGACCCATTTCTCTTATGTCTTTGCACATGTATATGTTTTACATGTGTGTATTTGTGTGTGTGCGCACATGTGTGTACGTAGGGAAGTCAGAGATCCATGTTGAGTGTCTTCCTCTATCGCTCTCCACCTTATTCTTTGAGACAGGATCTCTCACCAAGCCTAGAGTTCACTGATAGGACTAGACTAGCGAGCCAGTGAGCTCTGTTTTTGCCTCCCTAGTGCTAGGTGGACACCACCATACCTGTCAGTTTACATGTGACTTTTGGACCTGAGCCCCTGTTTGCACAGCAAGCACTTTACCCACTGGGCAATCCCCGCCCCCGCGGTACCATCTTCTTTAATGTAACTCAGTGGCAGTGTCCGTTTGTATTTATATGTAGGAAGAATTCAGACATAAAGGCTATCCAGTTTTTCCTTCTAAATATGAAAGTCAAACCTTGGCATGTGATTTCAATAGTAGTTCAGGGAATAGAAGGCAAGTGAATAAATTGGTTAAATAATGTCTAACTTTAAAGAGGAATCTTTCATTCTGCCCCCTTTTTATGTTCATACATTCATTCTGTTCATTAAAAAACATTTTTGGCTTTAATTGAAGTTGTTTTAGAAGTACTTTCCCTGGAAGTAATAAATATTAGGTGTTATTAATATATATGTATATGTATGTGTATATCTTTTTCTTTACATTCTGATAAAGCTAATAGTTCATGCCCCTCAAATACCCCCAGATCAGACATGCTAAGAAAACCCAGTGCAAATGAATGAAATACCTTGTGTAGTCCACACTGATTTTCTGTGCTTATCTATGGGAAAGGAAAGGAGAGAGCCTGAAAATGTCCCTCTGTGAACATAAAGTCCTTGTAAGAGTGGTAGTCCGTATAAGGATCCTTTGAAAATATTCTAACTCCTGGAACCTGGGAATGCTTTATCTTTCTTGTCAGAAGGAGATTTGATGAAGGGTGTGCACCTTGATCTCAGGAGAGCAGCCTAGTCTAGGTGGATAGGGTCCAATCACATCTATCTTTAAACATGGAAAGCTGTCCTGTCACGGACATGCACTGGAAGCATAAGGAGAAATCTGAAGTGTGAGAAGGATTAGTCATTGCAGCCTTAAAGATGGGAAAGGGGTGGAAGGGGTGAGGAGAACACCAGCCACCGAATGTGGGACAGATCTGGGGACAGAGATTCTACTGTGACAGCCAAAGGGACTCTGCAAGAGAGCATAGCCCTTCCATGACTCTGCTATCGCCTGCTTGAGAGCTGCATCCAGCTTCCAGCCTCTGCGACTCCATGCTACTACTATGTTTGTGATCATCTGCAGGAGCAAATGGCTGTAGGATGAATGCGAGCAGATGAAAAGGCTGTGCTCTGGGGTTGGCTCAATTTCGGTGCCTGGAATCTCCCTGCATGTGGAACAAGGAAAAGCTGTATTTTCAGTTGTATCTCGAAGCGCTCATTATTGACAATTCAGGCAACATCCAGGTTCATTAAAATCACGAATAAAAGGGCACATTGAAACAAGGGTCAGAGTTGTATTTGTTATCATGGAATCTAGTGTAGAAGCTGTGTGAGAGAGTCCTTCTGTGGAGAGTTTAGAAAAAAAATCTTCAAATTTTGTTAGAGCTATTTCTCTGGTTTCTGGGGTAAATGTCACATGTAAATACATCAATTGTAATCACTGAAACTTTTTAAACCAATCAGTCATTTGTCATAGAAGAGTGATGTGTCAAGCAATTAGGTCGAATTTGAATCAACACTGCTCTTTCCTAGGTGGTTAATTGAAATTTCTACAAAACCAGTGCCTGAGGGCAGTCCTTTCAGTCCATTTGTTTTTTGTTCACTATTTCTCCTTGCTCTACCTCATGGGGCTTCTGAGTGTCTCAGAGTCCTTCCTCCCCTATTGGGGTGTCCTGAGCATGCAAAACCCTCAGTGTGCTCAGCACTTACACTGACATTCAGTGAAGGAATACAGGCACTCTGGCTGAACCTGGTTCTTATAATACAGGGTACTGTATTATGATTGCACTAATTTAAAAAAAATCTTTATTTTGAGTAATTAGATACATTGTATGAACAAATCTTGTGATGGTGTCATCATTTCCCTCCTCTCTGTCCCCTACCCACTGGGGTCCTTACTCGGTGTGCATACTGGATCTGTCCATAGGGTAGGGGTTATAAACTGCACCTAAGGTAGCCAGTTTATTTTTCCCCTTAGTGTGTTGTTGCTGAGGAGGGGCTATGGCTCTGGCTATTCTCCTCCACCATGGCTCTTAAAATCTTTCCACCCCCTCTTCTGCTCAGTTCCCTGAGTCATGACGGTGAGTTTTAAGTCTGCATTATTGTTGAGATCTTAAGTGTCTCTGGCCTTCTGCTTTGGGTTGTGATGTGTATCATTGGTGTCTGTCTCCATTGACCTTTCCTGGGTTATCTCACTTGCTGTGGTGGGAGGTCTTCAGTTTATCTTGTCACTTTCTCATAGGTTTCATTTGATAGGCCAGGGGTGGTTCATCTCCTGCCTAGACATCAGCCATCATCCTGTGGCTTGGAGTTGGGTTGACCACAGCTCTCTCACTGCTTTCTGAAAAATACAAACAGAATCTCTATCAGAGAGTGAAATAGGTTAAATGAGACCAACATTGCTATTTTGGCAAGATTCTAATGGGTGTAGCCTCTCTATAACTCTCTGGTAGTGGGAATTTCCCCGTGCAGCCCAGGTTCTTGGTTCCCATAGGATTTTTGCCATGGATCCAAGTTCCAGCTATGGGTTCCTTGTCACCAAGCAGATCTCTTAGCCAATCAGTAAGCCAATGATTACCCTCCTTGGTTTAGCGCCACTATTGCACAGATGAGCACTTCTTGACTTGCTGGTCTCTTCCATATAGCAGTGTGTTTAGCATTCTCATGATAACCATTTGTATTGTATATCAGTAGTTTCTGCTTTTTCCAAAGAGCATTGACCAATTTCCCCTGGCAGCTCATGTGACACCTTCCAGTGCTACACATGCTACCATTCGAGAGCTTGTCACCATTCTGGATCTAGCAGGATTTCTCAGTGTTGTTTGACAACACTCTGTGGTTTCTTCAGCAATAGGGTCTTACCTTAGGTCTGGGACAGGTATTCAAGAGCTATGACAAAAGCCTATCTCATTTATGGGGCCTCATGGGTCTCTTTGATCACCAGCTCATTGTGGAAAGGAACCAATAACTGGGACAGAGAGTTGCAGGACTAAGCAGTTTTTCTTGGGGTTAGACTTCCTCCTATTCTATTCTTGGCACCTTGTACCAGGTGGTACCCTCAGCTTCCTCAGGGGCTTACTATATGAATGTTAGAATTTCATGGTGTCGATTGATTCATTATTAGTTTAGTTTATTGTATAAGCCTTCCTCCCACCCACCCCCATTCCTTCCATCCCCTTTTACAGTCATTCAATTCACCTGTCAGGTTTGCTTAGAGTTTAAGCTTAACTAGGTTAGGAACCACATATGAGGGAGAACATGCAGCATTTGACTCAGTTCTTATGTGAGTTCACTAAGTATGATCTGCTCCAAGTCTGTCCACTTTTATTTAAATTTCATTATGTCATTTTTCCTTTCAGCTGAGTCAAATTCCATTGTGTAAATGTACCACAATTTTGATATTCAATCTTCCAGTGATGGGCATTTGGGATGATTCCAATTCTTAGCTATTTATTATGAATTAACCTGCTATAAACATGGTTGAGCAAATGTCTCTATGCTGAGGCAGGAAATCTTGAGGGTAGATGCCCATTAGAGGGATAGCTGGGTCCATTGGTAACTCTATCCATTCTATTCAGGAGTCTCTACACTGCTTTCTATAGTGGTTATACAAATTTGCAATCCCACCAGCAGTCAATGAGGGGTCCTTCCCCCACCCCTCCTGCATCCTCACCAGTATTTATTGTTGTTGATTTTAATGATTGCCATTCTGACTGTAGTAAGGTGGAATCTCATTGTAGTTTTGATTTGCATTTCCCTGATGATTAAAGATGACGAATACTTTCTTAAGCAAGAATGGGCCATTTGTGTTTCCTCATCTGTGAATTCTCTGTTGAGATCTATGCCCCATTTTTGTGAGAGGGCTATTTGTTTTTATTATTTATTTATTTTTGAGTTCTTTGTAAGTTCTAGATATTAGACCTCTGTCTGTGTTATAGCAGGCAAAAATTATCTCCCAGTCTATTGGTTCTGAGTATGGTATGTTTGTCTGTACAGAAGCTTTTGAGCCTGATGAGGTCCCATTGGTCAAGTGATTGTTGCACTTCCTGGGCTACTAGAGGTTTGTTCAGGAAGTTTTTCCTTACTCTTATCTCCTCCTATTTTTTATAGTTCCTCCTATTTTTTCTTCCAGGATTTTCAGGGTTTCAGGTCTTATATTGAGATCTTTCATCCACTTGGAGTTGATTTTTGTGAATGGTGAGAGGAGTGGGTCTATTTTCATTTTTTTAACCAGTATTTATTCAATTAGTCCAGCACCATATTTGAAGATGCTATCTTAATGTCAGTGAACATTTTTGGCACCTTTATCAAAGATCAAGTAACTACAGTTATTTGAATTAAGAGCAGGGTCTTCAATTCTGTTCCATTGGTCTCTCTATCTGTTTTTATGCCAATACTCTACTGTTTTTGTTCCTATGGCTTTGTAGTATATCTTTAGATCAGAATGGTGATACCACCTGAGGAAGTTTTTTTTACTAAGTATAAATTTGGCTGAGGCCTTTTGCCATTTCAAATAAATTTTGAGATTCTTTTTTCTATGTCTGTAAAGAATAAAGCTGGGATTTTTATCGGCATATCATTAAATCTGTATATTGCTTTTGGAAGAATTATCATTTTTACTATAATAATTCTAGGAGCATGGAATACTGTGGTAGTTTTGAGTAAATGTCTCCCAATAGAATTTATTACTATTGTGTTTATTATAATTGTTAATTGTCTTCAGCCTTCTGGCTGGAGGAAGTGTCACTTTGGCCTGGCCTCCTGGGGTCTAGCACTGGGGTATTTCAAATTGGATGCAAAATACTAGGGATAGATATGCAAAATAAAAGCCTAAACCCCAGTCTGGCAGTTCTGCATTTTTTGTGAGCTACAGTGTTACAGTGTGCTTGCTTGAGGTGCTAGTGGTGGGTTTCTCTCTCTGCTTGCTTCTGTGAAAGGGGCCAGCCTTTTTTTCCTTAACTTCCCCTGGGTCTGTTACTTCAATAAATACTTTCTTCCCCCAAATTGTGCCTGTTTTGGAGATTCATCCCAGCAGTGTGTAGCTGACTACGACAAATATCTTTCCATCTTATCACATCCTCCTCTATTTCTTTCCTGAGTGTTTTAATGTTTTCATTATACAAGTCTTTCATATCCTTAGTTAATGATATTCCAAGGTATTTTTTTTTGAGGCTATTGAAAATGGGCTAGTCTCTTTGATTTCTTTTTCTGTGTGCATGTCATCTGCATACAGGAAGGCTACTGATTTTTGAGTGTTAATTTTATATCCTGCCACTTTGCTGAAAGAGTTTATCATCTTCAGGAGTTTACTGATACTATCCTTTGGGTCTGTTATGTATTGGATCATGTCATCTGCAAAAAGGGATAGTTTTACTTCTTCCTTTTCAATTTGTATCCATTTGACGCCTTTCTCCTGTCTTATAGCTTGGACTAGAATTTCAAGCACTATGTTGAAGAGCAGTGGTGAGAGTGAACTTCCCTGTCTTGTTCCTGATTCTAGTGGGAACTCCTTGAGTCTTTCCCCATTGCATATGATTTGGGCTTTAGGAGTTTTGTATATTGTCTTTATTATGTTGAGGTATAAACAATCTATGCCTAGCCTCTCCAACATTTTGATCATGAAGTGGCTTTGAATTCTGTCAAAAGCCTTCTCTGCATTGATTGAGATGACCATGTGGTTTTGTGGTTGAGTCTATTAATGTGGTAGATTACATTAATCGACTTCAATGTGTTGAACCATCCCTCCAATCCCTGGAATAAAGCCTACTTGGTCTAGGTGGATAGTACTTTTGATGTGTTGTTGTATTTGGTTTGCAAGGACTTTGTTCTGGATTTTTGCATCTAAGTTCATCAGGGATATGGGTTTGTAGTTTTCCTTTCTTGTTGTGTCTTTGTCTGGTTTTGGGATTAGGGTGATACTAGGTTCATAGAAGGAGTTGGAAGAATCATTCCCTCTATTCCTATAACACACACACACACACACACACACACACAAAAGCTTCAGAAGGAGTGGTGTTTGTTCTAAGAGGAAGGTTTGGTAGTATTTAGCTGAGAATCCATCATGTCCTGGACTTTTCCTTTTGGGGAGGTTTTTGATTACATTTTCAATCTCTGTGGATGTGATAGGTTTATGCAGGAGCTTTATCTGCTCTGGTTTAAGCTTTGGTAGGTAGTAGGTGTCCAGGAATTCATCCATCTCTTCCAGGTTCTCCCATTTTGTGGAGCAGAGGTTTTAGAAGTATTAACCTGATGATTCTTCCAATTTCATTGGGGTCTGTTTTGACCACTCCCTTTTTATTTCTGATTTTGTTGATTTGAGCCTTCTTTTCAATTTAATTATATTGGCCAAGGGTTTGTTGATCTTATTTATTTTCCAAAGAACCAGCTCTTTGTTTCATCTATTTAAATTTTTTTTTTCTTTTCTATTTCATTAATCTCAGCTCTGATCTTAATTATTTCTTTTCACTTTGAGCTCCTAGGATTGGATTGTTCCAATTTTTTAATGCCTTTGGGTGGGTGGTTAAGTGATTAATTTGAGATCTCTCTGTCTTTGTTATGAAGGCATTTAGTGCTATGAATTTTCCCCTTAGGACTGCCTTCATTGTGTCCCATACAGTTTGGTATGTTGTGTTTTCATTATCATTTACTTGTATGAAATTTTCAATTTCCTTTTGATTTCTTGAGCAACCTATTTGTTGTTTAACTGCGTATTGTTCCGTCGCCAATAGTTGGTGTAATTTCTGTTGCTCCTCCCATTGTTTATTTCCAACTGTAACACATGGTCTGATATAATTCAGGGGGCTGTGTCAATCTTCCTAAATTTGTTGAGGCATGTTTTATGTCCTAATATGTGATATATTTTGGAGAAGGTTCCATCAGCTGCTGAGAAGAATGTATATTCTGTAATCTTGGAATGGAATGTTCTGTATATGCCTGTTAGGTCTAGTTGATCTATGGCATTTTTAAGGCCTGTTATTTCCTGCTGACCTTCTGTTTGGATGATCTGTCTAGAGATGATAGTAGTGTATTAAAATCTCCTACTATGATGGAATTGGAGTCTATTTCTGTTTTACTTTTGAGTAAATTTTGTTTTATGAAATGTGGTGCACCTGTATTTGGTGCATACATATTTATGATAGTGATATCCTCTTGTTGGATTGTTCCCTTGATGAAAAATAAGGAACCTTCATTATCCTTTTTAATTAATTTTACTTTAAAGTCTATTTTGTCAGATATTAATTTATCCACACTTGCTTATATTTTATTTTCATTTGCTTGGAAAATAATTTTCTACCCTTTTACCCTAAGGAGATTTCTGTCTTTAGAGGTTACGTGTGTTTCTTGAAGGCAGCAAATGGAAGGGTTCATTTTTCTGATCCAACCTGCTAATCTTTGTCTTTTTGTAGGACAGTTAAGTCCATTTATATTCAGAGTTTTAACTGTGAGATTTGTTTTAAGCCCTGCCATGGTGGAAGGTTTATGAGGATTGATGCTTCACCTGTTATTATTAGTACAATAATTTTGATTACCATGCTTGCCCTCTATTAGTTTCCTGAGGTATGTTGCTCATCTCTTCCATGTGCAATATCTCCCATACTATCCTCTCTAAGTTTGGCTTTGTATTAATATAATCGTTGAGCTGGCTTTTTATCAGGGAACACTTTCACTTCTCCATCTATTATGAGGGATAACATTGCTGGTCACAGTAGTCTAGGTTGGAAGCCATAATTTTTTAGGCTTAAAAGAGCATTGTTTCAAGCACTTCTGACCTTCATGGTTTCTAATGAGAAGTCTGAGTAAGTCTGATGTATTTGCCCTTGTAAGTGATTTATTGTTTCTTTCTTGCTCCCTTGAGCACTCTCTTTGCTTTCTATGTTTAGCATTTTAACTGATATATTTTGAGGAGCTCCTTCTTTGGTCCTGTCTGTTTGGAGTTCTGTGGGCCTCTTGTATCTTGACCAGACTTTCTCTGGTAATATTAGGAAATTTTTCTTATATAATTTTGTTGAAAATATTTTCAATGCCTTTGTTCTGGGTTTCTTCTCTCTCCAGGATCCCCATGATCCTGAGATTTGGTCTCTTTAGGGTATCCCACAGATCCATCATATTTTGTTCACGTGGTTTTTTGAATTTATTGAAGGTTATGGAATCCCTATTAATTTATTCTGTCTTGTCTCTGAGGTCTCAGAACCTGTTCTCCCGGTTTTTCAACTCTGGGACTGAGGGATTCAAAGGGGGCTTTTAAAACCTCTGTTTGATTTTTGGCTTCTGTTATATTTTTGTTCATAATCTCCATTTCTCTGGTGAGTTCCAATTTCTAATCTAGTTTCGCTTTTGTTAATGTTTCCAGGAATTCATTCTTAAGTTTGGTCAAGTCCTCATCAAACTTAATCAGCTGATTATCAAACTCTTCATGTACTTGGTTCACCTTCAATTTGCTTAATGCATTTTTGAAGTTCACTAAGTTCAGTCTGATGTCTCTGTGTGCATTGTTGAGTTTCATCTCATTTATATCTTTTTTTGACAATTTCCATCTCAACCATCATCTTGGTCATGATCTCATTGATGTTATGACCTGCAATTATTTTTTTTCTCATTGTAGTTCTATTGTCTCCCCTGCATTCTCATTGGCCTCTTCCATTGTGGGACTAGGAGTCCTAGGTCAGGGAGTCTCAGCTTGAAGTCCTGTGGTCTTTTTTTTTTTAACATTGGTTTCTGCCCATTTTCTGCATAAGGGTCTAGTTTCCCTAATGTGGGAGCCAATATAGGTTATTTTTGGGTATTCAGTGAGTGTTTTGTTCTGGGTACCAGTTGGGTTTGGGATAGCATTGTAAGCACAGATGTGTGAATTGCAGTTTACATGTTTACAGCCAGGGGTTCTGGGCTGGTGTCTGTATGTAATATGGTGTGGAGGTCAGAGATCTTCTCTAGCTGTAGTCACCACTGTGTCTTGGTACTGAAGCACTATCCTCAGAAACACCCCACTCTTCACTGGTCTGGAGCACGCAGGCCAGGTACACTGGTATCTCACACTGAGGTGTATGGACACTGGTTGTGCTGGTGTCCTTAGAGCTCAAGATTCAAACACATCAGGCTTCTCATCAGCCTGCAGGACCTGAGTCCCCCTTGCCCCTCACCTATTCGGCATGTTCTGGCTCCAAACCGTGTGACAGCACTGGGTTTAAACTCAACAAGTATCTCTCCTGTTTGGGGCATCCTGACCCCAGGCAGGTTCTATTCTTCACCAAACTGGAGCCCCCTGCATCCAAGTGTTCAGGTGCTGAGCTCCCACACAGGCCTCCTCCCCAACAGGGGTACTTCAAGTTCTGCTTCTATTATGTCCCCTAGAGCTCCAGACCCAAATACATCAGGAGCTCTGCACCAGCCTGGAATATTCAGTACTGGATTCCACCCTTCCCCTCAGGTGAGCAGAGGCTCTAGAGTCACTGGGCCCCTGTCCTATCCTGTGCTTGCAGGGAGCATGTATCCTGTACTCACTCTCACTATTGCAAAGCCCCCCTCCCTCCAATACACAGTATTCCTTATCAGACTTTCTTAAGTGTGTTTTTTCCTCTGTGAAGGTGGTGCAAGTTATGCCTGCCTTCTTGTCCTTGTAGCTCAGGCTGCTGGGTGGGACTCTTCACTGCCAAATTCTGGTCTGCATCTGGGCCGGTACTGTCTGTGATGTGAGTTCCTGCTGTAGTTGGAGTATATATCTTCCCAGTCACAGTTTCTACTGTATCCACTGGCTGAAGGCTGATTTCCCCTGCCTTTCTTAAGGGTATTTTGTCTTGAAACTGGAATGGGTGATGACTTCCTTCTCTACTTGTCAATGTGACTCAGTCGGCTTGGTGTGTAGGTCTTCCCTGTCAGCCACTGGAGTTTCAGCTAAAGCTGCTTCTTTCCCAAATCCCTGGCTGGAGATTTCCCACTGCAGCTGGAACTGGAGTAGAACTTTTCCCAGTTGCCATTCCACAGTATCTGTTGCCTGGAGGCCAGTTTCCTCTGGAGATGAAGCCTCCCTGTCTAAGCCTGGAGGCCAGTTTCCACAGGAGCTGAGGAAAGGTCTGAGAAAGCACAGGGCCTGCAGAGCGAGTGCAGGTCACTGGGAGAGGGCTAGGTCTGATGTGGTCTGGGGAGGGGGGAATAGAGACTACAGGGATTAGGGGAGGTACTGGTGAGAAGGAGGGGGCAGAGCAGACACTTCTAGAACCAGGGGAGGTCCTGCCAGGGAGGAGAGGGCAAGGTCGAGAAGAGCAAAGGCCACAGGGATGGAGAAGGTCCTGCCGGGAAGGAGAAGGTGGAGCAGAGGCCACTGGGACCAGAAAGGTCCTGGCAGGGAGAAAAGGGTGAGGCAGAGTAGAACAGAGGCTGCTGGACTGCACTTCTTTAAAATAGGATTTTATTTTATTTTGATTCTAGAATATAAATTGATCAGAGAGGTGGGATCTGAGAATCCCTAAAAGTCCATTTAGTATTGATCCACACTTGCTGTACTTTGCTTCATATTGCTGGGCCAAAACCCCTGACCAAAAGCAGATGTTGGGAAGAGAAGGTTTATTTTGGCTTACAGTCTCAAGAGGAAGCCTCATCATGGCAGGGAAAGGATGATAGAGCAGAGGCTGGACATCACATCTGGCAACAGCAGCTGACAGGAAGCAGAAAGTGAGCTGAGCTATCTATCATTAGCAAGCTGGACTAACAAACTGCAAGGTCAGCCTCCAGATACATCTCTTCCAGCAAGGCTCCATCTCTCAGATTTCCACCAGCTGTGGACCAAGTATTCAAAACACATGAAGCTCTGGATGACATCTCATTCAAACCACCACAACATCTGCAGTAGGCTCCAGCTGTTGTGTGTGTGCCTGTGTCTTGGGTCATACTGTGCACAAGCCTCCTAAACCCTTTCCTCCTCATGCCTTTTATGGGCTGAATTATGTTTCGTGAAATGCATATGTTGAAACCTTAATCTTCACCATGACTGTATTTAGAGACAAGGCCTTTAAGGAGCTAATTAGCACTAAACAGTGGAATTCTGCTCTCCTTCCTCCATAAATATAGGCGAAAACATCAGCACAAAGTTATGCACAGTTAAATGAGTTCTTTTGATTTTTTTGCTTTCTGAATAATGGGGCTTATCAATTCTTCATAAAGCATTTTGGATTCAGGACCTACAGCTCTAAAGAAGGCTAATAACTAAATAAAATTTAAGTGCCATTAGTACTTCACATAATTATCACAAAGTGCCAGAGAGATGCTTTAAATGTCAATAAATTGAGTCAGCTATTGTGTTCTGTTTAAGATTTCTACTGAGATGTTAACAGACAGAAAGCCAGTAAAATACTGCATGAAATTTATTTTTGTTTTAATATTTTTAAATCTCACATTGCTTAGCTCAGGAGGCTGTGACTACAAGGGCATTTTAGAAGCTTTTAGACTAAGAGTCAGCTTTGTGAATTATCTCATTATACTCAACCTTGCTGCCATTGGCATTCTCTGAAATCGCTGTAGAACAGTTCATGTGTGGCATGTGCACAGTGTGGTTTAATCTGACAGTCATTCTTTTTAAACGTTTGGGTAATTTAGAAATCACTGTAAAAATAATTGACATGGGAATGCAAAGTGTTATTCTTTTCTTAAGTAACAATATTACACCATACAATGTATATTGAGAAGGAGCTGGGAAGAGCTTCTAGTGGCATACTCTCAAATAACGAAATGAAATATCTCTATAAAAATAATATATAGTTATGTAACAGTATAATATAATCTATTATTATATATTAATCTATTATTAATTATAATAATTTATCTATTACAATAGTTATGTTACATACTATTATATCAATATATAATATATTATGTAAATATATATGCACATATAAAATGTTAATTCTCCATTTTATCATCAATGAAAGGGAAGATGGGATGGCAAAGAAGATGGTCTTAAATGCTTAGGTCTGTTTGAAAGAAAGAGAAATTTGACTCATATGAGGCAAATTATTTCCATTTAAGTCTGTGGAAAAAACTATAGTAAGCATTTCATGTATATGATGATTCAATTTTTCACTGTCCCTAAGAGGAAGTATACAATGGAAAATACAATATTTTTTGACCAACAAATGTCTACTGACCACTTATGTTTCATCCAACCATGGTCATTGAATTCCAGAAATGGCTGATTTTTGCTTTGCATAATTTTACAGAGTGGACATCACCAACTTAGAATTGCAAAAATATAGTTGGTAATAAGTAAGAGAGTGTGAATAAACAAAGTATCAGTATTGATTTCTAATCATAATTGATTTGTAGGCAGTCATTCTTAAAAGAGTCCCTATATCACTTCGGAATTGGAAGATTTCCCAGGATTCAAGGATTTAAGGCAGGGATGGCTTATACCTCATTTATAATCAAAGATTTATTGATAATTGCTAAGAAGAGATTTAAGTGATCTCAAAACAATAACAAAAAGGTATGTGATCTAACACATAAGCTAAATGGCTTCATTTAGCCATTTCACCATGTGTACAAATTTTAAAAGATCATGTCATATATTACAAAAATAATTTTTACTTGTCAGTTAAAGTATGAAAGAATAAATAATACTATATTTTAATTTAAAAAGGTTTATTGAATATATTTTCTTCACATTTGAACAAGTCATTGTGCTATGCTAGGTGACATGTATGGTCACACCCATAGAAGAAGATTCTGGAAAGACAATGGCCTGGAAGTATATAAATACTATGTGGAGTTTCCCTTCTCCTCAGTAATCACATAGTACACAAGATAGAACCTGGTGGCTCTATCTCTAGTGAGGAGATTCCCTCAGATGACTCGGATAAAGGGCAGGCACCGGGGGTGTCGTTACCAGGGTTGATGACCCAATTCCTTGCCACCGAGACTAGATCTCAAAAAAGAACTATCACTGTAAGCTGCTGGTTCTTGGAATAGATTTCCTGTTGCTTAAGTCTGCCCAGAGCTGGAGGGTACTGCCTGTATGATTCACTCCACTTCCCATTGAGTAAAACAAGCTACAGCCAGCCTCCTACTGTGGATTCCATGAGGCTGAGGTTGGTGGGGACAGTAGGAGGCTGGCTGTAGCTTGTTCACTGCTGACTTGCTTATGGGCCGTTTTACTCATGCCAGTGGCTCTCAAGGTCTTGTGGGTGATGTAGGAAAATCAAGCCATGAGCTTGCAAGGGTTAATGTCACTCTTGTAAGACTACAGACCTCAGACATTAGATGCATATTAGAGCTTCTAAAAATACCCACACCAGGATGCTGCACTGGCCAATGAAATCCGAATAGCTGAGGATGTGGCTCAGGCACCAGTATATCTTAAAGCCTTCTCATGTGATCTAGTGTGAAACTCTGGTTGTAAATTACTCATTTAACATGACTTAGACTGCCCACATCGAATCATTAAAAGAGTTGATTAATTTTGAGAAAAGCCAATGGAGAATAAAGTAGCATTAACACAGAAGAAAATCTTTCATCATATCAAAGAGCAAAACAATCACTTGTTAAATTTTAGATTTTTTTGATTTTTATAATTTGTTAAAGGAAAACAACAAGAAAACAAAAACAAACAACAAAAAACATATAAGCAACAACAATAAAAAACCAAAACCAGGTCACTGGTAAAAACCCAGTTGTTGTTTTGGAAATCTAGAGTAAGTAGCTTCTAATGACACATCAGAGGGAATGGAAATCACAATGATAAACCTTGACTTGGGATGACAGAGGAAAAGGGAACGGATCTATTGATGATGGAGAATAATGAGAGGAATCATGGACCCAAGTGGAGAAAACCTTAAGCCTAAAAATTTAAAAACGCTGAATGGTGTGAGGGGGGTGAGGGGTTGGAGGTGTGGGTGGGGGGAGGGCTGGAGAGATGGTTCAGCAGTTAAGGCACTTGGCTACAAAACCTAACAACTCTGGTTCCATTCTCCAGCACCCATGTAAAGTCAGATGTGAAAGGTGGTGTGTGCAACTAGAGTTCGTTTGCAGCAGCTGGAAGCTCTGGAGTGTCCTCTCTCTCTCTCTCTCTCTCTCTCTCTCTCTCTCTCTCTCCTTGAAAATAAATAAAATGTTTTTTTTTAATGCTAAATGGTATTGACCCAAACTAGTTCTTCTGCCCCTACTGCAAAAGTGTTACAATAGCTACTTACTGGGGGGAGGGAGGAAGGTCCAAAGCATACAGAATTCCTTTCCTTTAGGAGGAGCCCACCTCCCTCAAGCTGCACAGGTTCACATTGTAACCCCCTTGTTCATCAGCCTTTATAACCCTGTAATTACAAGTGGGGAGTCACATGGGGCATTCCCTTGTATATTACAGGATATGATGATGGTGCTTTGTTCACCATCCAGAACCCAGGCATCGCTGGGGTGGAGTGGGGGCTCAGGCCAATCTGCCCCATAGCCAGTTTGGGAGACCCACTCTGCCCCTCACTCACAATTCCTCGCCTCTCTCCAGACCGCTTTGCCTAAAATCAAAGCCACTTACTATGTGGGCCTAAGGGTAAAAGTCCCAATCATTGCCCTCTCACATAGCTTTTGTGAGATTAATGTACTTGAGTGTCCAATGCAACCCCCTGTCTCCTACGGATAATGACTCTACCCTAAGACCAGTGGGAATGAACTACCCATGGTAACTCCATTTTGTTTTAGCTGACTCCATTCTTATGGGGCTCCCCTTCACCGAAAAGCACATCCCCATTAACAGAACCTTCTTTCCTCTTTTCACCTGCTGTACAAGGAAGTTTATTGTTTTATGTGATTCTGGGAAATTCATTGTTTTCAATATGGTTCTGGGAGGTTCAGTGTTTTTAATTAACTATGCCTTTTATGCCCTGACTTCTATGCCCCTGGTTTGGAGTATTGATGTTTCAATGTTATTGGTTAACTCTAACATCTATTATCTGGTCTGTACCTAGAATAGTATTAGAATGGTAATTGTGTTTTTTTTTTTTTTTTTTTTTTTTTGCTTTATAAACCCTTTTCTACCTCCTTTTGGGGTCTTGAGTTCTCCCCAGTGCTAACTCACTCTCAGCTGAGGGCAATAAAGGACTCTTAATTGGCTGAAGAAGCATGGTGGTCTGTAATTCTTGTTTGTGGGATACAACAATATATATTGAAGGGATCTTGATTCTTGGAAAAAATACTTTGGAGAATACAAGGTTCAGTTGATAAAAGTTTGGTCTATCAATATGACCCACATGAAAACATACTCAATTATGATGAAAAGGTTGAGTCATTTAAATGGATGAAACTAATAGTTTTAGCCATGGATGTATATGTGTTTGTATATATAAATAAGCATACATGCATACATACATATGTATGTGTGTGCATGATCTATATCACCTATCTCTCTTTATATATGGAGCTAGCTCCTGACTTACAATGGTTTGACTTATGTATGACCGTTCTCTTCACAACGGTACAAAAATGATAAACATTCAGTAGACACTGTGCTTTGTATTTTGAATTTTGCTGCTACCCTGGGCTTGTGATATGCAGTACCATACTCTATATGCTGGGCAGTGGCTAAGACCTGCAGCTTAGAGTCAACTGTGTAAGCATGAGAGGAAAGAAAAGAGACCACCCTACAGGTGACAATGTTACTACCTTATGATGTTCAGCAGGCTACCTGTATTCAATATTAAGGAATTATAATTTTTTCTCTGGATTTTTGAGACAGGTTCTCTCTATAGGCCAGGCTGACCTCAAATTTATGATCCTCCTGCCTGTCTCCTAGATGCTGGCATTATAGGCTTGTACCACAGTGCTTAGTAGATTTACAATATTTTCAATTAATAATAGGTTTATTAAAACATAACTCCATGCTAAGTTGAGGAGCACTTATACACATAATACACACACACTACATATACATGTATATATATATATATATATATATATATATATATATATATATATATATATATATATATATATATATATATATATATATATATATATATATATATATATGGATACAGGAGTGTATATAGTTTTAGACAAAAATGAGAGACTAGGCTTTAAGGGTTTTTTTTTGATGTAGGGTCTCACTGTAGCCCAGTAAGTCTTAAGTTTTTAACTATCTCTGCAAACCCCAAGAGGAAGTGAGTGTGAAAAGATAAAACTATATTCCAGAGGCCTGTCCTGGTGACATATGTCGTTAGCCACATACTGACAGGTTGAGGGAAAAAGCATCCTATTTTTATTTGGTTCAAGGAAAATATCAGTAGGCAAGGAAACTCTCCTGGCTGGCAGCATGCTACTTACTCTAGATTTCTGCACAGATTTCATCTATGGGGAGTGAGTATGCAAGGAATACTGGTGAAAGCTGGGGTTATGTTTCACAAGTAACCAGGTGTGGTGGGGTGGGAAAGAATTTGAAGAACAATTGCACTTGTTAGAAAAAGTAAAATAATGAGAGGAATATAGCAAATAACCCTGAGATTAAACTACTGTATAAGAATTAAACAAAACAAAACAAGCATAGTAATTATCACAATATATGAAAAGTACTGACTAAATTTCCCTAACAGATCAGACACTTCCTAGAAAGTTAAAATGCAAGATGTATAAACAAGATAGAATAATTATTAGTACAGTCAAACCAGTTTGACTCAAACTGGGTGTGGTGGCACATGCCTGTCATTCTAGCACTAGTGAGGGGGATGGTTTGAGGCAGGAGGATTGCCTTGAGTTCAAAGCCAGCCTGGACTATAAGTAAGCGCCAGGACAGCCATGGCTCCAGATGAGACCCTATCTCAAAAAAAATGCAAACAATGGGGCTGGAGGGATAGTTCAAAGGTTAAGGTACTCGACTACAAAACCTAACCATCCGAGTTCAATTCCCCAGCGCCTATGTAAAGCCAGGTGCACAAGGTGGCACATGCATCTGGAGTTCGTTTGCAGTGGTTGGAGGCCCTGGCATCCCCATTCTCTCTCTCTCTCTCTCTCTCTCTCTCTCTCTCTCTCTGTCTCTCTGCTTGCAAATAAATAAATAAAAATAGATTTTTTTTAAAGCAAACAACAACTAAACAAACAACCCCATTAGGATTTAACGGTACTAAACCTGACAAAACCAACTCTAAAAAGTATAAATGACTGGGATTAAGTACAATAAAAATATTGGTGTGCAATTCAATTAAAATCTCAGGTTACTTTACTTTTATTTATTTCCATAAAGGTAAATTAATAAATAAATGAACACTTAGAACAATATGTACTAAAATAAAACATTTTCAGCTATGTGCAAAGAGAACAAATTACTTTCTGGTTCACAAGCATGTATAATAAAAAATGAATTAGATCATAATATATTAAATAAAATTTAGAGACTTTGTTGAGCCTATTTCTAATTGTAGTCAATAAATATAAACATCAATAATGTAACTGTTGAAAAATCTTAGCTACGTGTAATTTTTTAAAAAATATTTTATCTATTCATTCATTTATATATTTAATTTGTTTATGCAAGCAAAGAGAGACAGAGAGAGAGAGAGAGAGAGAGAGAGAGAGAGAGAGAGAGAGAGAGAGACAGGGTGACAGGTAAACTATGTTGTCAACTTGATTAGATCAGGAACCTGCAAGAGTGTTTCCATGTCAGACGGAGGGAGGACTGAGTGGTCCTTCTGGTGGTGGACTGTGTTGAAAGAATCCCCAGAAGATCACAAGGCCTTTTGCATGGTGCCCCTGCTACTTCCTGGTGCAAATATTCCATTTCTGCTCTCCTTGGTGGACACTGGAACCCAGACTCATTGTTGCTTCAACATGGGATGAAAACCAGCGCCTCACCAGAAATCCTCCGGGTCTTTAGTGTCACTTTGGGACTGCTAAAGCGTGCAACCTCATGGAACGAGCAGCTCCCCACTATGTTCTCAGCCTCTCTAACCTGCAGACAGCCAACCTATAAACTAATCTAAAAACTCTGACTAATACACTAACCACATTAAACTTTTGGTATTTGAATATTTAAATCTCCTCATCTGCTTTCTGCCGTATTTATCCCATGTTTTCCCCTCCACCAATGCATGGTAGCTAATTTCATTTTTTTACATGTGTTTATCCAGTTTGTTCAGCACTATTTATTGAAGATGCTATCTTTGGCCCAGCATACATTGTTGGCACCCTTGTCGAAGACTAAGAAGCTGAAGTTATTTGCATTAAAGGCTGGGTCTTCAATTCTATTCCACTGGTCAGACTGTGTGTTTTTCTGCCAATACCATGCTGTTTTAGTTACTATGGCTTTGTAGTATGTTTTAAAGTCAGGTATGGTGATACCTCCTGCGTAATTTTTCCTGCTCAGAATAGTTTTAGCTATTCGAGGTCTCTTACCCTTCCAAATAAATTTTGAGATTATTTTTTCAATGTCTGTGAAGAAGGAGGTTGGGATTTTTATTGGCATCGCGTTGAATCTGTTGATTGCTTTTGGCAGGATTGCCATTTTCACTATATTGATTCTCCCTATCCATGAGCATGGAATGTCTTTCCATCTCGTCACATCCTCCTCTATTTCCCTCTTGAGTGTTTCAATATTTTCCTTATATAAGTCTTTCATTACCTTGGTTAGTGATATTCCCAGGTATTTAATTTTATTTGAGGATATAGAGAACGGGACAGTTTCTCTGATGTCTTTTTTTGAACATTTGTCTTCTGTATATAGAAAGGCTACTGATTTTTGTGTGTTAATTTTGTATCCTGCCACTCTACTGAAGGCATTGATCACCTTCAGGAGTTTACTAATACTGCTCTTTGGGTCTGATATATATAAGATCATGTCATCTGCAAAGAGGGATAGTTTGACTTCTTCCTTTCTGATTTGTATCCCTTTTATGCTATTCTCCTGTCTTATTGCTTGGGCTAGAACTTTAAGCACTATGTTAAAAAGCAGTGGTGAGAGTGGACACCCCTGTCTTTTTCCTGAGTTAAGAGGGAACTCCTTGAGTTGCTCCCCATTGAGAATGATTTGTGCTTTAGGAGAAATGTATATTGTCTTTACCATGTTGAGGTATAGGCCGTCTATGCCTATTCTTTCCAGGGTTTTGAACATGAAGTGATGTTGAATTTTGTCGACGGCCTTCTCAGCATCTATTGAGATGACCATCTGGTTTTTATGATTCAGTTTATTAATGTGGTGAATTATGTTTTTCGACATGCTTATGTTGAACCATCCCTGCATCCCTGGGATGAAGCAGACTTGGTCAGATTGTATAATAGACTTGATGTGGCTTTGTATTTGGTTTGCTAGAACTTTATTTAGGATTTTTGTTCATCAGGGATATGGATCTGTAGTTTTCTTTTCTTGTTACATCCTTGCCTGGTTTGGGAATTAAGGCTATGCTAGCTTCATAGAAAGAATTTGGGAGCCTGCCCTCTTTTTCTATGCCCCTACCAAGCTTCAAAAAGAGAGGTTTCAGTTCTATGATGAAGGTTTGGTAGAATTCAGCTGAGAAACCATCTGAACCTGGGCTTTTCAGTTTGGGAAGGTTCTTTATCACAGATTCAATCTCTGCAATTGTGATAGGATTGTTTAGTATCTCTATCTGCTCTGGGCTGATTTTTGGTAGTTGGTAGGTGTCCAGAAATTTATCAATTTCTTCCAGGTTTTCTAATTTTGTGGAGTATAGGTTTTGGAAGTATGAACTGATGATACTTCCAATCTCTTTAGGATCTGTTTTAATCTCACTCTTGTTATTTCTGATTTTATTGATTTGGGCCTTCTCAGTTCTTTGTTTGATTAAATTGGCCAGGGGTTTGTCAATCTTACTGACTTTTTGAAAGAACCAACTCTTTTATTTGTCTATTTTAAAAATTGTTTTCTTTGTTTCCAAGTCATTGATCTTGGCTCTGATCTTAATTATTTCCTCGCGTCTGGAGCTCCTTGGGTTGGATTTTTCCATCTGTTCTAATGACCTTAGGTGGGATGATAAGTGGTTGATTTGAATCCTCTCGGTCTTTATTATGTAGGCATTTAGTGCAATGAATTTCCCCCTTAGGACTGCCTTTATTGTGTCCCACACGTTCTGAAATGTTGTGTTCTCATTATCATTTGTTTCTAGGAAATCCTGGATTTCCTGTCTGATTTCTTGTTTGACCCATTCATTATTCAGGAGTGAGTTGTTCAGTTGCCAATATCTGTTAAAATTTTTGGATTGTCTTCCATTGTTAATTTCTAGTTTTAATGCATTGTGGTCTGATATGATGCACGGGATTACACTGATCTTTCTAAATTTGCTGAGGGATGATTTATGCCCAAGTACATGACCTATTTTGGAGAAGGTTCCATGCACTGCTGAGAAGAATGTGTAGTCTGTGTCCTTGGGATGGAATATTCTGTAAATGTCTGTTATTCCTAGTTTGTCTATGGTGCTGTTGAGCAACTTTATTTCCCTGCTTGTCTTTTGTTTGGAAAATCTGTCCAGGGATGACAGTGGAGTGTTAAAATCTCCTACTATGATGGTGTTGGCATCTATATCTACTTTGCTTTTGAGTAATTTATGCTTTATGAACTGAGGGGCCCTTGCATTTGGTGCATATATATTTAATATAGTGATGTCTTCTTGTATCATTCCCTTGATCAGTAGGAAGTGCCCATCATCATCCTTTTTTATTGCTTTCAGTTTAAAGTCTATTTTGTCAGATATCAGAATAGCTACACCTGCTTTTTTATTATTCCCACATGCCTGGAAAATTGTTTTCCATCCTTTTACTCTCAGTAGGTTACTGTCTCTAGTGATAAGGTTCTTTCTTGAAGGCAACAGATGGAGGAGTCCATTTTTCTGATCTAACCTGCTATCCTGTGTCTTTTTATAGGAGAATTGAGACCATTTACATTCAAAGTTATGACTGTGAGGGTTGCTTTAAATCCTGCCATGTTGAAGAGACTCTGGGGGTTGATATCTGAACTGTTGTTCTCTTTGGTGTTACTTTGCTGGCTCCCTGCTCCTTTCATGGGGTCAGTTATTTGTTTCATCTACATGGGATATCTCATGTAGTATCTTTTGAAGGTTTGGCTTTGTGTTCAAGTAATTATAGAGCTGGTTAGTCTCGTGGAATACTTTCATTTCTCCATCTATTATGATGGATAGCTTTGCTGGGTAGAGTAGTCTAGGTTGGAATCCATTCTTCTTTAGGTCTAGAATCGCTTTGTTCCAAGCTCTTCTGGCTTTTAAAGTTTCTATGGAGAAGTCTGAGGTGATTCTGATGGGTTTGCCTTTGTAGGTGATTAGTTTCCTTTCTCTTGCTGCTCTAAGGACTCTCTCTTTACCCTCAATGTTTGGCATTGTAACTAAGATATGTCTTGGGGAGCTCCTCCTTTGGTCCAATTTGTTTGGGGTCCTCCGTATCTCTTTTAGATGTACAGGACTATCTCTTGCCAAGTATGGAAAGTTTTCTTGAATAATTCTGTTGAAAATATTTTCTATGCCCCTCGTTTGGTTTTCTTCTCCTTC
>PVHP010023160.1:0-27642 GCA_004024765.1 Zapus hudsonius
GGTGAGGGCCATAAAGCAAAGTCTAGACTAAGTGATGTGGGAGGCTCTAGCAGACATGAAAGCAGAGTGTGAGATGGCTCCTTCTGAAGTAATTAGTGCTAAGATCAGAAATCATTGGCAGTTTAGAGACTTTCAAAACTGCTCAAACCCCTGCTCCCTCAAGCAGGCTGACGTTGAGAATGTATTTCTTGCTGAAATAGTTCTGTAAACGCAAAGTGAGCAGCATGTTAAATAGCGTCTCTGGCTTCCGACTACGCTGGCATGGCCAGAGGTACAAATGTGTGTGTGTGTGTGTGTGTGTGTGTGTGTGTGTGTGTGTGTGTGTGTGTGTGTGTGATTTCTGCTTCATCACCATAGCTTCCTTATCTCTTAACCCAAACTCAGAAATTAAACATTCTTTTCAATCCTTGAGACAGACAAAGGTTTTACAATAGAGAAAAAATATTTTTTAAAATTCCATCTATTCTCCTCACTCTTTAGAAGAGACTCCACATAGAGGTTTGGATTTGGTTTTCACTATTTATAATAATGAAGTAGATACAGATGGATGAAAAATCAGAGAAGCGCCAAGAACTTGACTCCCCCACTGTGGTGATTTGATTTAGGTGTTCCCCCATAAAGTTACATATTCTCAATGCTTGATAACCAATTGATAGCAATTTTGGAATTGTGACTTCATGGGAGGTGTGTTGTTGGAGGCAGGCTTATGGGTGTTATAGCCAGCTTCCCATTGCCAGTGTTTGGCTCACTCTCCTATTGCTGTAGTCCACCTGATGCTGGCTAGGATTTGATGTCCATCATTTTCACTGCCTTCATGGAGTTTCCTCTGCAGTCTATAAGCCAAAACAAACACTTTCCTCCTAGAAACTGCTTCTGGCTCAATGATTTTATTTATTTATTTTTTTTGCAGCAATTGAAAAACTAACCCCAACAGTTAAATTGGTATTGAGGAGTGGAGTCATTGACACTAGAAACCTGACTGTGGCTTTTAGCCTTTATGAACTGATTTACAGGAGAAATATGGAAGGATTTGAACCTTGGCCTAAGAAGTGCCTTGCAGTGCTGTAGGTACAGCTTGGTGCAACATTCTGGTCTGAGTTGAAAGACTGGAATGCAGGGAAGAACTAAATACTGTGAGGTTGTGCTTATGACGGGAAGAAAGATCTGTGTTGGGACTTATCTAGAAGCTTACTGTGTTTTGCCGTGTCCCAAGAATTTGAGCAGGGTTACATTGCATAGAAATGGAGGGGTGTGAGGAGGTGGATATGACATAAAAAAAATGAAATGAAATGAAAAATGAAATTACCTGTTCAGCGTTAATTGTTTGAGAGATCACAACTATTGAAATTGGGACAGCTGATCTACATTGGGATGTTTGGTATTGATCAAAAACTAATGGGGCCTTTTAAATTTGGACTGAATGCATTGCATTTTTCATTATGGATGGTTATCCATTTATGGGGACCAGCTGTGGAATGTGGTGATTTGGTGAATCTGGTGTCCCCATCAAATTTATGTGTTATGAATGCTTGATCCCCAGCTGATGGTAATTTTGGAATTGGAACCTTGTCGGAGGTGTGTTGTTTGGGGCTGGCTTGTAGGTTTTATAGGCAGCTTCCCCTCGCCAGTGTTTGGCACACAATCCTGCTGCTGTTGTCCACCTGATGTTGACCAGAAAGTGATGTCTAGCCTTAGCTCATGCCATCATTTTTCCTGTCATGATGGAGATTCCCCTTGAGTCTGTAAGCCAAATCAAACCCTTTCCTCACCAAGCTGCATTTGGTCATGTTCTTTCAGCCAGCAACAAGACAGCTAACTTCAACATCCACCATTTCAGAATGGCCCTGGCAGTCCATAACCTGGGTTATGAGAGTGTATAAGATGCAAATACATGTCATCAGAGCTATTCATACCTCTTAAATGCTTCCCTGTATTAACCAAAATGATTCAGGTAAACATAGGGAATAGTTTAGCCACCCGGGACACTGCTTGAATTGAGAATTAGACACAAACCCTTTCTCTACAATGTGCATGAGACACTTGTTGGCATCCTGGGGTTTCCCAATCTGTACTGAGCAACATGTACATTCCATTACTGACAATGAAGTATTCCCCTCTAGAAATCATTACTGGTGATCAGTCTATATTTACATATTTTCTGAAATACACCCAGAATCAGAATATCAGAAGACCTGCCAGCCTGGATTAGTTTTGGGGAGATATGTTATAAGCAAATTGCATACTATTAATGAACTTTTGAGGAGAACCCTCTGTTTTTCATCTTAGGGTTATTCATACCTAGGTATATAAAATCAGAAGCATCATGCAAAGGGACATGTATAGTACAGAAAAGGCTGTATGACCCTAAAATGTCAACTTTACCAGAACAGCACCAATGCAACCATAGCAACTGACCCCTCCTCTTATGGACTCCTTCACAAGAAGCCCTGGGCAATATCCAGGCCCTCACTGCCCTCCACACCAGTGGTCTTTTGCCTCTTTGGCAGTATATCAAACCTTGTTGGTTTCCTTGCACTTGGGAAGGTTTATTGCTTCCTCATTCCTTCATTACTTGTGTGCACCTTTCTTCAATTCTTTGCAAAAGACTCCAAGGTATGCTTGGTAAGGCTTGTACATCAGAAAAGTCTTGGTTTGTTAGCCCAGGAACATAGAAAAATAATCCTAAACACAGGATTTTAAGGTGAGACTTAGGTCTTCATTTTTACTAACTAGACATCACCAGAATATCTCATTATCATAAAATTTAATAAAACTCATTGTTGGTAACTGGGCACTGAAATTTGTTTTTTATCTACTTATATATGATAATTGTATATATTTATGGGCAACAAGAATACTTATATTATGACCAAACCAGAGAAAATGCCATATTGCATCAAACACCTCCTACTTCTTTGTAGTGAAGATATTAAAGATTTTCCGACTTAGCTATTTTGAAATTAGTATGTATTAATGTTGACTATAATCAACATACTATGAAACATGACATAGGAACCTAATGGAACTTTGTGCTCTCAAAGGACATCTGCCTCTTACCCCATTCCTCTCCTCCTCAGCCTCTCTAACTGCTCTATCAGTTACTTTCTCATTGCAGTGAACAAACACCAGACTTAACTTACAACTTACTTCACTCAAAGAAGGTAAGTGTTAATTTTTGGATTTCAGTTTCCAGTGAAATTTTCATAGTGGGGACACGGTACCACATTCAGTAAGAGGGAGAACAATAAGTCAAACCAGGCAATAGAGCATGACGGCTCATTCCCAATGGCCTACTTCGCCTGACAGTCACTGTCTGCTAAAGGTTCCAAACCCTTCCAAACAGGGCCAGCAGACATTCTACAAGTATTAAACATATGAACCTATGGGGGACACTGTATATTTCAACCCCTACAATCTGCCTCTAATACCCATAGGATTCATGTCCTCTTCATGATGCAAAATGTATTCATTCTACATTTAAAAGTTTCCATAATCTTTACCTGTCCCATCAGGTAAAGGGAGAAATGAAGGCATAACAGGGAAAGATCAGAACAAAGCAATAGTGAGAACTAGCAGGGTAATCACCAAAACCTATACTTCCACATAAAGGATCTGGGATCTGTGATGATATCATATGATCTCCAAAAGCCTTAGGTAGTTCCACCTCTACACCTAGCTCTGCTGCCTGCATTACAGTCTCTCTAGGCATCTCATGACCTTGTATATCCAACACCCTAGAGTTTCCAATAGAACCTAGGCATCTTAATTGCACCCTTACATAATGTTCTCCTAAGAACTCATACAGGGATTCAGACCCTAAATATATGTTACCTGGCCTCCATGGCTCTGTCTACCTATGATGTAATATACCATGACATCTGCTATCTGATATTGTTCATTCTTGTAACACTAACACCACATGGATGATGCTGACAAATTCCCCTGTCAGCTTGGGATGGAGCCAGGCCACCATGAATCTCGCTGTACGTGTATGCCTTCCAGGTTGAGCTTGACTAAACACCTTCCTAAGCAGCTGTTTTCAAGCAGGCAACCCTTTTTGAGCTATTTCTCACTTTAGGCGTTTTCCTCTTACTATAATTTGTATTTTCACAAGCTAAAATCTCAGAGCATATTTTCTATTATTCTATTGCACAGAAGAAGGTGTCTCTTTAACAGTGATAATCCCTTTAATCACATAGCCACTTTGTTGGCAATAGTGGTCTGGGACATCCAACTCACATTTCTTTCCTGTAGTGTCTGGAATTTAAAACTCACATTCATACAGTCAGACTCCTGGGCTGTATTAATATTTCTTCAGCCTAGCAAACTAGTCCTTTATGACTAAATTCAACCTCGCTCATATTCTCAGGACTCTTGAAGAATGGAAACAGATTCTTTACCAGAGTATCACATGAACTTTTTCTAGCCCAATTGCTACAAGAGTCCCCTTTCCTGTGTGTAGCCACATGAGCTAAGCCTCCATTGTCTATGATTCTCTCAGCATTCTGGCTTCCAAAAATCTCACTTCTGCAAACCAGTTCCTAAAGTTTGGGAAGCACATATCCAATGCATTGCAGCATTGGCCCCACATTTTCCTTATCAGTTTCTGTCCTCTGGTTGTGAACAAATATGTGAAAAGAAACAACTTAATTTTGGGCTTACATAAGCAGTTTCATGGTGGGTAAGACATAGTAACAAGAGAGGGAGTCAGCTTTTATTGCAGTCAGGAAGCATAGGGCCAAAAAGAAAGTAGGCAAGATCTAAAACCACAAAACCTGGCCCCAGTGACCTGTTTCTTCCAGCAAGGCTTCAACTTGTAAAGATCTTTCCAAATATGCCCAGCAGGTAGAGACTAAGTACTAAAATAACTGGACCTATGTATGAGAAAGGGTTAATATTCAAATCATAATACCACTCTTCTACACGTAGCTCAACTTGTTTTGGAATTTGCATGTGAGAAAATATATATTTTCTCTGTGCCTTGCTTATTTTAGTTCATGCTAGATTATCCATGCTGTTGCAAATGGAGCAATTTTCTTCTTTTCCTCAATGAAAACATTCTATTGTAGTATAAGTCACACTGGAGTCTGACTCAGGAGGCCCAAAGCTAGGAAAGGGGCTATGAGCACTAATTCACTAATTCTGTGACAAGTATAGTTAAGATTCTGTAGAAATCATATAATATTGACATAGCTAAAAGATAAGTAACCTCCCATTTTACAAACTTGAAGAACAATTTTAAGTGTGGTATGGCTACCTCCTAGCATACTGCATGGTAAAAATCAGTCAGTGAGCAACTTACAATTGAGATGCATGACATAAAAAATGGTGAAGACATCATTTCATGGTCTAAAGCTTGGGGACTTGTGGAAAAGAGTGATATTGATTGTAAGAATTATGTCAGAAGAAAAAGAAGTTTCTAACCTAAATAACTGACAGATTTATTAAATATAGTTTTTTTACTTAATGGGTACGAAAATAACATTGAAATCAATAAAAGGCAAACAAGATATGTTTTCATTGTCATAAAATTTTCATCATCCTTCACAAATGGAATTTGAGTATATGTTGACTCACAGGTGTATGTCTTTTAACAACATTGCATTACACAATTTAAAAAAGAACTAAATTTGATTTTTTTTTCTGAATTTAACTTTCAGAGCAGATAACATACACATAAAAAGAATCAGAAGTTGTAATAGGGAAAGATACTGGCTTAAATGGGGAAGAAAATGAAAATAACATTTAATTAGAGGTCTTCTAATAACCATTTTTATTGACTGATGGAAGGTTGCAGAGGAATCATGAAGTATTTTGCAATGCTGCAAAGATGATGATAAGCAAATGAAGAGAGGAGCATTAACAATGCAGAAGCGGGCGAGCAAAGATAAGCCCTACTGAAGAGAAGTCAAGAGCATGTAGGAGAAAGCTCCCTCAGCAAGCCTGTCTGGATTTAATTCCCCTTCTCAGATTGTTCTGAATTATCTGTATATTGAATAATTATACGACAAACCATTAGATGATCAATAGAAGTTCATTACATATTTGTAAGTAATAAAAACTTATGAAATATGATTAGACCAGAAGCAGTTATTAATCCTGCTCTCAATACCTGTATAAAAGTGTTACAATTACAATGAATATGAATTAGCAAGGAATCTATTTTTCTTAATATAAAAGACTTAAATGTGTTTGCTAATTAACACACTTTGAATAAGCTTCCTAGTTTCTTTGCCAATTTCATTATTACCCTAATCACTTCTGGTTTGACTCTAATTATAATGTAGACCAAGAATATTGGCAGGTGAAGATTATGGGTGGTAAGAAAAACTAATTTTGTCTCTAGCAAATGTAGGGAGGTATACAGGAAATCCAATCCAATTGCAAATTGATCAGCTCTATGGTATGTTAATTTAATAAAAAGTAGATTTTACTTTAGTGTTAATACATTAGCAACCTGTCTCCTTGCTGTGACAAAACACTTAACAGCAACACAAGGCAGGAAGGATTTATGCTCATTTGAAGGTAAAGTCCATTATGGTGGGCAGAATTGGTGACAGGAGCTTGAGGTGGTATTTGACTTTGCCTCAGCAAACTGAAAACAAAGAAAGATACATTCTGGTGCTCAGTTGGCTTCTTCCCCTTTTATTTCTCTTTGCTTTAGTCCAGAACCTTAGCCCATGGGATTGTGATACCCACATTTAGGGTGAGTTTTCCCTTTATAATTAAACGTCTTTTAAAATACACTCAAAGCTATACTCAGAGGTGTGTCTCGTTGGTGATACCAAATACAGTGAGGTTGACAATGAAGATGACTCATAACAACTAGTTAATGACTGTTGATGCAATATGCTGATATATCAACAACAGTAGATGTCAACCCAAGGTTATTTTGTACTTCAAGAAACATCTGGTATTGTCTGTTGATATGGTTGGTGAACATCATGATTTTGGTGGATGGGTACTGCTACTGAACTCTGTTGCAGAATACACACATACCATAAATACCCTAAAATACACAGATCCACTTCTGTAACCAAGAAGTTCACAGTCCAAAATGTTAAGTGTTGTGGTTAATAAACTTTAATTTCCAGCATATAGTTTTTATAGTTGTCTTAAATTTTCATTTGGTATCATTTCTGTATCCATCATAAATTGCAAAAGGCACTCTCCTTTGAAAGGTGAGAAAAACAAGACCATCCATTTATGTCTTATTGGCAGGTAATTGTGGATCAAGTGCTTTGAAATCCAAAGTGTTTTTCTATAATGCTGAATTGTCATTAGTGGTATCTGATTATTTTCTCCATTTTGTGTTTCCAAAAATAAAGATTAAAAGCCAATATCCCTGTGCCGTTCAGTATTAAAATCTGCTCATTAAAAACTAATTTGAGAACTCAAAAGTTGAACCATTTTATTCATTTTATTTTATTTGAAAGCTATCAGCTTACTATTGCTTCATAATGTACATAGTTCATGACAATTCATATACATATATTTCAAATTGTTTAAAAGTTGTCATCTTTTTTATGCTAGTGACACATAACTTTTTAAAGTGTTTATTTTCTATTTTTTTCTGATTGACTCTGTGGCCACTGATCAATGTCTTCATAACAAGGTATGTTTGGTCTCCTGCCTTCCTCTAATTACTGTAGCACATAAGTCAAAATGACTTTTAAAACTATTTAATTAAAGCTAGGCATGATTGCTCACATCTGTAAACCAAGGACTTGAAAGACTGAGGCAAAAAGATTGCCATGGGTTCAGCATCAACCTTGACTACATAGTTAGTTTCAGGCTACTGTGAGTGACAGAATTTAAAGATGCAAGTATATGCATGTGGGGCTGGAGAGATGGCTCAGCGGTTAAGGCACTTGCTTCTTGTGCCTTAAGGCCCCTGGTTCAATTCCCCAGGTTCCAAATAAACCAGACCCATAAGGTGGTGGCCCTGATGTGCTCTCTCTCTCTCTCGCTCTCTCTCTGTATCACTCTACTTGAAAATGAATAAATAAAATATTTTTTTAAAAAAAGTATATGCATGTGTGCATGCCCGTGCATGCATGAGAACACACACTCTCTCTCTCTCTCTCTCTCTCTCTCTCTCTCTCTCTCTCTCTCTCATTCAAATAGCATTCTATATGATTAACATAATTGTTTATGGTCCCTAAACAAAGTTTCTCATTTCTCTAGCACTTTTACAACTTCTTTATCCAGCTCAAAGTGTTCTGATTTATTCAGATCCAAGTGCTCTGATGACACAATTTCATCATCTTGCTTTGCATGCTTTGAATGTATTTCTAAGAATACAGAGGGATGGCAGAGGCCTTCACTAGAAAGCACATGTGAAATTAGAACATTAGCTCTTCCTATGAGACAGAGTTTGTTTCCAAGCCATTTAATTCATGATATTTTGTTGTGTTAGTCTGGAGTGACCAGGCCATTGCCTTCACTCATTTAAAATTAGGAGCAGGGAGGACAGAAATGATTGATGCTATCAATTCATCATTGGCCCATACAGAGTTAAAACAAAAATTAAAAAATAAAATAAAATAAATTATTAAAATAACATCTAATATTTAGGAGCCTGCTATGGTTTGGATTACACCCCAACGTCCGTGTTCTTTAAATGCAGCTCCTGGGAGTTTGCATTCTCTTTAGAATGTGGGGCCAGGGTAAGGATGTGATGCCACTGGGGATATGTCCATGAAGGGGATATGGAGACCCTGGTGGTTCTCTCTCTCCCTCTCTCTCTCTCTCTCTCTGTCCATGAGAAAGTAGCTTGGCTTCACACGGGTTTCTAACCATTGCATTCTGCCTTGCCAGATGCCCAAAGCACTGGGACCAAGTGACTGTGGCCTGAAATAACTGTACACCAAAATAAATATTTCTTTCTTATAAGTTTATTGTTTCAAGTATTTTCTCCCAGAGACAAAATCACTTCATATAGATCCCATGTTTTAATAATAATGCTATTATAGTAACCTTCATGTTGCTGGGATAAAGCACACAAGCGAAGAGAGCTGATAGGAGAAAAATGGTTATTTCAGCTTCAATATTGATGGGATGTTTATGATGACAGGGAAAAGATGGTAGAGCAGAGGTTAGATATCCTCCTTCTCAGAGCATGAGGAAGACTTCAGAAAGAAAGCGAGCTCAGCTCTGGCAAAGGGGTAGCTGGGTTAGAACAACACAAAGGCTGTCTTCAACAATCAACCTGCAACAGGGCTCCACCTATCAAATTTCAATCAGCTGGTGACCAATCATTCAAAGCACAAGTGTTTATGGGAACATTTTATTCACACCATCACATATAGTGCTTGGATTATCAAACATTTATATTGTGTTTTTGGCTTCAAGTAGCATTATAAGTCTCGTTCTATTCTTTTTGATTGTTATTACTTTGACTATGCTTTATTTGTTTTGGGAATATAGCTATATTTTATTATTTCCCTTTAGACTACGCAATATACAATTTTTGAGTGTGATGGTTAATACTGATTGTCTACCTGACTGGATTTAAAATCACCTGGAAGACATAGATATCTAGTCATATCTGTGAGGGGAGTTTCTAGTTTACCTGTGAGGGAAGCTGATAGTTTCCACTTTAACGGAGGTGGGTAGTTCTACCCTAAGGATTGGTGGCACCTTACTATGGTTTGGGATCCTTGGCTGAATAAAAAGAAAACAGGCTGAGCATTCACATTCATTTCCCTCGGCTTCCCAAATATGGATGCAGTGTGAGCAGCTGACTCTTATTTGACTGGCATGTCTTCCCCAACATGATGAACTGTATCTCTACAATTATAGGCCAAAATAAACCTTTCCTTCATTAAGTTGCTTCAGTTCAAGTATTTAGTCACAGAAATGAAAATAGTAACCACTACCTTGGGACACTGAATTTGCATGATATGAAATATCTGTGTGGCAATCAACGTTTTTTTTAAATTTCAAAATAGCTGAGATGTGTTTCACCCCATCATGAAGTAATTACTTACAATTCTTACCACGTTGAGACAGTGAGTGAGAAAACATACCCAGTGATTCTATTTTAAAAAGGTTCCTTATGTACATGGCATTAGAGAATTAGACTGAGGACTTATTATTATCAATGGGATGGTGTCATGGTTTGATCCAGGTGTCCCCCACAAACAAATGAATGTGTTCTGGGTAATCGAGCCTCAGCTGATGGCAGTTTAGATTTTATAACCTCGATAGAGCTGTGTTGTTGGGGGCAGGCTTATGGGGATTATAAACCAGCTTCCCCTTGCCAGTATTTGGCACACCTTCCTGCCAACTATTTCCAGTGATGTGGCAGAGGTGATGTCCACCCCTCTGCTCATGCCATAGTTTTCCCTGCCAGGATGGAGTCTCCCCTAGAGTCCATGAGCCAAATAAACCCATTCCTCCACAAGCCGCTTTTGTTGGGTTCTTTCTGCGCAGCAACTAGAAAGCTGACTGCAACAGATGGGTAGCAGTGGGTTTGAGGTAGACACACATAAACAATAGGACCCTGATTGGCTTGAGCAGTAGAGATATCCTTATCCTAAACAATATAAGTAGCAACTTGTTGGGAATCTGGAATTCCCACCTGAACCTGGCTGTATAAACATCCCACCCCACACAATGAACCAGTTTTCTCTTCACCTTAACAACCATTCTGCATGGTCAATACCCATTCAAGTTATATTCTTAGATAGATCAGGGTTCAGAAAATTAGGAGACCACTCAGCTTATATTTGCTTTGGGTATATTCACAGAAAGCAAAACAGTGTCCTTAAAGTGAACTGTTAGGGAGAAATCTCTATTTACAATCTCATGTCAATGTACAAATGTGTATACTTGTGCATTAAAGTCAGATGCCATGGGAACAAACAGGTACAGTAGAGAGGACTTATAATGAAGACCTGTCCCCAAACCAAAAGGCAACCCAAGCTATTCTTCTAACAACTGATTTCATCCTTCCCTAGAATTGCTACAGGGAAAAGCCCCATACCCTGTACTGGTGCTCTTGGGTCTCCATTGGAATGGTCTGAAAGGGTGTTGATATTTCATTACTTGCACCTTTCAATTTATTAAGTAAGACACCAAGAACCTGGAAAAAGCAAGTGAGCGAGCAACAGAGAGAGAGCACAAATAACAAGAATGCATTTTTGTGTTCATGGGAATTTGGTGCCACTGGATGAAACTGGTAATTCACATCAGTGTTTGATTCTGTACTTGACTATTTAATTGATCATTTTGTGTTAAATCCCATCATTTTACTGTACTTATTGGAAATTAGCTTTTTGAAATGCTGTTTTTCATGGCATACCAATATAATTCATTTTAGTTTTTCAATGCATTGAGTAATAAGATCAGCTATAGATAGAACTTTCATATAGCTAGAGAATTGTATTTCATTAATTATTGATTAATCCATCACTTGAAAGGAAAAGCTGCAGTGGTCATATCTCTTTCCAGTTATAAGATACATGGTTTAATTTATCCCAAGTCCCTAAGCTTGTAAACACCAGAGAAACTTTATCCATGAGGAGACAACATACAGGAGGGATACTGAGTTTAAGATAAGCATTAACGTGCTCATTTGCTATCTTAAATCATTCCCAATGACCTAGCTACTTGATATGAGCTTGGCTTGGGCATAATGCAAAACACAAATTGAGAAAACTGATAAATTATTAAATATCCTGACCATTTTTAATTTCTCATGCATAAATTATGAATCCATGAATCATCCATATTATTAACTGGAGCAATGCTGATTTTTAGAAGTCCTCACACTGAGTTATAGGGCTTTCATACTATTGGTTGAGGATTCATCATTCTTTTGATTGGAATGATTTTTTTTTTCTTGAAATTATGCCATGGAGTTTCCTTCAAGACCAATCTGCTATAATTACTTTCTAGGTCCTTGGAAGACACATGTCTCTGGCATTGCACCCTTCCCTCACACTGTACACTGTAGTTTCACTGACAGACAGCTCCTCCAAGGCCCACTGTAAGTTGATTCCCCATTCTCTCTTTCATTTTATATTCCGTAACATTGATCCTGTATGTATGTTTTATGGTCCGGTGTCTTCCCTTGTGTCTGTCCTTTGAACCATTTATCATTGACTTCCATTATGTTTGAAAAAGTGGACTAATTGCTCTGCACTCTCCATGACTCAGTTCTGACATTAGATTTTTCTCTTTGAAACCACCTATAATCCATCACCGAGAGGCTCAGTAGCTCTTCTGCAAAGCTCTAGCGACCTGTGCGTACACTTTAGCTGGACTCCACACATCATTGCTAGTTTACACATGTGTTCTTCTGAGATTATTGACTGCTCAGGGGCATGGCCCACTGGATGGCTTGGCAGTAAATATTCATTGGTTTGGTAAGAGCAGACTTTGTTTTTTCTATTTTTTAAATCTAATTTGCAAAGACATTCACACAAAAATTACCCCTAAAGCAATTATGGAGGAAATCTGGAAGTAACTTGCAAAACAAAACAAAAAAAAAAAAAACAAACAACCTTAGACTATTCACAGAAGAAATAGACCCTCCTAGCCTTCAGGCTAATGCTCCATGAATTCTACCTCTACTTATGCTAAGAACAAGGCTAAGATGGTAAGAACAATCACCAGAAACCTCAGCACTTCAACTTGCATGCTTAATTCTCCCAAATCATGTCATTCACTTTATAAAAGATAGAGGATTCAAAAGTCAAAGCTCTGAAAAATTAAATAAATTTGGACATAACAGCATATTGTGTTTATTAATATATCATATATGTATGCTAAAGTGCATTTTACATTTCGTAGTTTTACAATTAATTCATGAAACAAAATTATTTAGGGATTATACGCTGTAGTGGATTGATACACTTTTCACTATTTTAGAATGCCTTCTTAAAAATGAAGAAAGCCTGCTCTTGACACTATTATGTAATCTTTCTCTAAATGTTTTTTAAAATATTTTATTTATTCATTTTTCAAGCAGAGAGAGAGAGAGAGAGAGAGAGAGAGAGAGAGAGAGAGAGAGAGAGAGAGAGAACCAAAGCCACCACTTTGTGGGTCTGGCTTATGTGGGTCCTGGGGAACTGAACCTGGGGCCTTAGGCACTGGAGGCAAGCACCTTAACCACTGAGCAATCTCTCCAACCCTCATTAAATGTTTTGAATGAGTTTTGTTTAATAGTAATTCTAGAAACTCAGAAAAGTCAATATATGAATTGGCACAGATAATTTTATGGAAATAAGAGTAGTCATTTAATTTTTTAAAAATATTTTATTTATTCATTTTCAAGCAGAGAGATACAGAGAGAGAGCATGAGAGCAAGTACCAGGGCCACCACCTTGTGGGTCTGGCATATGTGGGTACTGGGGAATTGAACCTGGGCCATTAGGCACTGGAGGCAAGTGCCTTTAAAGCTAGACGCTTCAAAAAGTCTCATGTGTCTGCAGTTTGTTCACAATGACAAGAGGCCCTGGCATGCCCAGTCTCTCTCTCTCTCTCTCTCTCTCTCTCTCTCTCTCTCTCTCTCTCTCTCTCTCTCTCTGTTTCTTTCTGTTAAAATGTATAAACAAATAAATTAATTAAATATTTAAAAAATAAGAAGCTCAAAAAAGAATAATCTTTTAATACTAAACATCTTTGTTTCCTTGCACCAGGTCCCAAGAACCATAAACGAAATGTAAGATACAAGTATCACACACATGATTTCAGACAGAAATTGAGAATGCTATCCAAAATAAAATAAATAAACATTAGTGAGTCCATTACCCTTGTTGTCCTATTGTCATCTAAACATAAAATCTAGTCTTTCTTCTGATTTAATGACCGTGGTGGTAAATCTCTTCCTGTCAACTTGACAAGATTTAGAATCATCAAGAAAAAAAAAATCTCTCAGCATATCTGTGAGAGATTTTCTCTATTGGGTTAAGTGAGGTGGAAGGCTTCCCCATAACTGTGGGCAGCATCATCCCTTGGGCCATGGTGTCCTACCTGAATATGAAGGTGAAGGTGAGATGGATGATAATCTCCAGTGTAAACTGAAACAATCCAGTTCTTTCTTAAGTTTCCTTTCTCAGGGTATTTGGTCATGGTAACATGGGGAAAAAACACTAATAGAGTGGCCTCACTTAATTTTCTCCTAAAGAATACTTTTAATCAGTTTGAAAGACAGAAAATGCTATAAAGTTTGTATCAAAAACATTGGTTTGCATTTATTTTCACCCCAGCTTCCAATTAACCTCAAGGATGCAACCCTTTCAAGTATTTTAGCTATCACTATCTTTCTACCTGCATGTCTCAAAATTGGCACAATTATTCACTCTAAGCACTTGAATAAATGACCAATCGCATAAACAAAGACTTCTATCTTCGTGGAGTCTGCAGCCTAAAAGGCAAGGTCCTCACCAGTTGACTTGCTAATTTATAGATCACAATGTGTGACATATTTTATAATAGAGACTTGATGTCATAAAAATAATAAGGTCAAATAGAGAAGACTAGTGACAAGGGATACGAGAAATCGATAGGTGCACCTTTATAGTACATATTATGAGCATATTTGTACTTCATATTATAGAAAGGAATCTGTATGTATGCACTGTCAGTAGTTTAAAACACACGGAGCGCTAATGGTCTGCTGGGTCTGGGTTGCATTTTAATTAAGAATTAATCCAAATGGCAACTCTGGAAGAACACAAGATTCAGGAGCCTTGGTGTATATAAAACCCTCAGGTCAAAGAAAGAGACAATAATGAGGAGAAAGAACAGGAGAGGCTAAGGAGAGAAACACCAGGAGTCTCAGAGACAAGAAAGATGACCTGACCAGAGGGGCAAGACTAAGCTTTGAAATGATTGACTGCTTTTGTTTCCATACTCTATATGATCTTCTAGTTGTAGATGTGATCTGGGATGATAATCTGCTAACTTCTCTAATCCCTAGCTCTTTGAATAAATTGCAATTTTAAGATTCAGAGATTAGGTTCCTGATCAATTCACTGCTTATTAGTTAGTTTTTTTTTTTTGTCATGGCAGGCAGAAAGAGCTCCATTATTATGGTTACACAGAAAAAAAATGCATTTGGGAATGTGGTGTAAGGCATCAATGGATATGCCATTTGAGCAAAAGACTTGAGGAGGTGAGGGAGGTACCATTTGGATATTTCCTAAGAGACCTGTTTCACTCTTGGTACATTTGATAGGCTTATTCTAAGATTTCCTCACTGTGGGCTTCCCTTAACTATCTGCTCATTTTTATTCATTTATCTGTAACAAAGAAGAACTCAAAGCATTTCTTTCGTACATAGACAAGCTTTATTGGTTATTAGGATTCATTATAGGGTGATAAAATAGCAAATAACTTTTAGGAGTGAAGTTCCAAATATCAGTAGCTTGTTTATAGTTCCTTAATTTCTCCTATGCCCTAATTCCAAAAACGTTTAATTATTTGCTGTGGATGTCAATAAGGGAGACTGCCTTTTAATTCATGAAGTCATGGGAAACAGTCCAGAGCCTTATTGGACACCTAAAGATTTTCTTTAAGTTCTGCCTTCCAATGTTCCTGAAACCCATGCATGTGATAACATTTTCAGTAATCCCTGCACGGAAGAAGGAGGGAATTAAATGTGTGATGAAACAGCCACTCATCTACATGGGGCTGGGGAAACCTCACTGTGCCACAGATTAGCCCAGAAGTTTTGATTTTTATTTCTTTCAGATCATTGTCTCCATCCCATAGTCCAGGATTCTAGTGCCTGGGATTCATGAGCATTTCTGGGGCTCGTCTGAAATTCAGCTTCTCAATTTTGCTGCTTCTGTCTGTTTCCTCTCCTTTCCTTTTACTAATTCTGGTAACATATCATATATCAATTTTTAATCTCCCTTAAATTATCTTTTCAGCATATCTTTTGTGTATCTGATGTTTCAATTTCTATTTTATCATTTCAAATATTTACATTCTGTTATTTTTGTAAAGTAATGTTGGTAGGATTCCCGGAGGAAGCAACATTAGGCAAATATGCAATTTAGCATGAATAAGCATAAGTAAATATAAAAAGTATATCTATGCTCTAGTTAAAATATCTAAAAATCACAGAATCATGTCTTATCTGGAAATAGGGTCTTTACTGATGCAATCAAATGAAACCATAGTGGATAAGGGTAGATCCTAAATCTAATGACAAGAGAGAGAGGAGGGAGGGAGGGAGGGAGGGAGGGAGGGAGGGAGAGAGGGAGGGAGAGAGAGAGAGAGAGAGAGAGAGAGAGAGAGAGAGAGAGAGACCTTGATTTTGACCATCATGCTTCCAGGATGAGTGAAAATCAATTTATGCTCTTTTAAGCCACTGGGTTTGTGATTTTTTTTTTTTTGGTATGGCAGCCCTGCCAAGCTACTACATATCATATCAACCATACAAATTACCATAGGAAAACGTAAAAAAAATGAATAAGATAGAGCACATCAGAACTTCTCCCCTCATCTTTGGTCAAGTGGAATATTTACAAGTAAAAATGTGTTTGCTGTTACTAGGATATATGGCATACACTCCTGATAATTTAAGGAATGATTCACCAGGGATAATTGCTTAAATGAGGATTTAAGCAATTTATATTTTTTAAATTCTATTTTTTTCCTAAAAAAGAATAGATATATTTTGAGTATATTTAGAAAATAAAGGCAAGCATTTTGGGCATTATGTAGTTATTTATGGTAGAATAACGAATATTTCAAGGTCTTCTTGGCCCATGGTTTTCCTTCCTGTTATGAGAATTGCCCTCATGGTATGTTTGACTTTCTAACCTCATTAGCATTGAGAGTAACTTTTAAAGAATTTTTCTACTGTTACAGACCAAACTGTTACCAAGATATTTGTAGATAAAGAAAGAGTAATGGTTTTTGGCATATATACATGAATTTCTTAGAAGTGGAAATGAACATTCACGAAATGAAAGTGTAGGAAGAAAGAAATCTCATTTGACAAATTCTGAAGACAGTCTTAGAAACAATAAAACCAGTGTTTGTGATGTAAGATTCAAATGATTGACATCTGTTTAGCAATTACAAATGAATTGCACAGCCTGTCAATACAGAATAGCTGCTCCTGAGACATTTCAAGTAAGTGTTGTAATACAGTTTTTAAAACTTAACCAAAAGCTTTAAGAATTCTCAGCTGGGAAAAGCAGTGACAGAGGCAAACCTTTGGCAGCTAGATGAGCATGTTTGGATGGAGAGGAAAATGACTTCATTCATCATTTGTAAGATCACATGTTTCCAGTTGAGTAGGCCTCAAGATGGAACAAAAATTTGGTCTAATGTTGTTTTGTTTGTTTTTTTCCTTGAAGGCCAGGAATATACTTCCAATGATTTCTCTCAAGCTTAAATAGTGAAGAATGGTTCTTTTATTGTCTTTCAAATTCCTAGAGCTTCATGCAAGACAAATCTTTAGTGTCTGTTATGACTTCTATCTGAAATGTGCCTTGGGTTTGCATTTTTTGAGCCCTTGGTTCCCAGCTTGTAGGTGCTACTTTGAAGGTTGTGTAGCTGAATGGCTATCGAAGGCTGGATCTGCCTCTGGTTCCTGCGGTGGAAGGCCATGTGAAGACTCACCACAGTGAGCAATGTCTGTCACCATGCCATGATTGGTTGGAGTCTCTCTAAGGCAGTGTATTAAAATGAACCTTTTGTCCCTTAAGTTGGTTTTGTTAGGTATTTTATCACTGAAATGAGAAGATAAATTAATGAAGCTTACCTTTCAAAGCCAATGCCACTGTCTATGTTCTCTTTGCTAATAACCATGTAACAGAGCCTTGCCACTGACAATCCAAAGCTGAAGAATTCCCCTGACTATCCTTTATCCCTGACAGACAAACAGCTGTGGAGTCATCAAGCACTAATTTCAGCTTGTCTTTGCATCTCTTACATTTTCACCACTGGGACAAGTCATGGAATCGATTACTTCTTCTATGAATTCCTCCCTTGGCCCCTCTAATGGTCTTTTCTAGATATTTCTCGAAAATGTTCCCAGTGATCATTCTGAATAATAAATCTGGCTAGACTTCTCATTCAGAATAAAATTCACAATTCTTATCTTAGCACAAGATGCCTTGAATGAGCCTTTGCTCACTAGTTTACTATCAGTTTGTAAAATCCCATCATACCTCTCTCCTTTCTGCTGGCACAGGCTGTACCGGGACATATTCAGTGCCTTCCATCACACTCTCCCCTTTAGCTTGGGATGACATTTCCTGTTGTTTATAATATGTGCATGTTATGTTATCCAGCAAAACTCCATCTACATGTCTTTGTCCCAGTTTCTCAAGTGTCTCATTTTAGTCTACTGGGTTAGCTACCTTAACATTTGAGATTTGAGTTTTTAAACAAGAAAATTATGAATGCAATATTATTAAGTAAATGCTGGAGAATATGTGGCATTCGATTCTCTGTTCTTTTTAGTGTTCACTTAGTAAGATCTGCTCAAATCAAACCATTTTTTCCTAAATTTCGATATGTCATTTCAGCTGAGTAAAATTCTATCATGTAAATATACCACAGTTTCTCTGTCCATTCCTCCATGGATGGGCATTTGGCTTGATTCCAATTCTTAGCTATTATGAATTGAGCTGCTATAAATATAGTTGTACAAATGTTTCTGCATCAAGATGTGACATCTTGTGGATAGATGCCTAGTAGAGGGATAGCTATTCCCTGCTTGTATGAACTACTTTGTGTTCGAGTATTTTTAATGAATAATTGCTAAGTCTGTAAGAGCATCACTTTTGGAATTCGACATTCGATGTTCAAATCCTAGCAGTATTTCTTGATTGTAGTGTAGTGTGACTGTGGCCAAATACTTCAGATGGGCAAAAGCTTCAGATAGTGATTCAGTAATACTATAAATCATTGAGGCAGAAATCATTTGCTTTTAAACTATTCATAATTTCAGGGTGCAAATCCCATAATTTTATTTCATATATATATATATATATATATATATATATATATATATATATATATATATATGTGTGTGTGTGTGTGTGTGTGTGTGTGTGTGTGTGTGTGTGTGTGGTGCCTACATTGTGCAAGCATATTCACATGTGTGTAGGTGTGTATAGGGTGAAGGTGCACATGCATATATATTTGAGTGTGTGTGTATTCCTCATTTGTTTCTCCACTGTATTTTTAAGACGTATTACTCACTGAACTGGAAACCCACAGTTGTGGTCAGCTTCTTAGTTACTGCACATGAAGAACTCAAACCAAAGCGGCTTGTGGAGAATTAGTTTATTTGGCTTACGGACTCAAGGGGAGACTCCATCCTGGCAAGGAAAACAATGGCATGAGCATAGGGGTGGACATCACCTCTGCCACAGCACTGCAAACAGCAGCAGGAAGGTGTGCCAAATACTGGCAAGGGGGAGCTGGTTTATAACCCCATAAGCCTGCCCCAAAAACACAGCTCTAGTGAGGTTCTAATTCCCTAATTGCCATCAGCTGAGGGTTGATCTATCAGCACTCATTCATTTGTTTGTGGGGGACAACTGGATCAAAGAAGACAGTCCGCCCCTGGCCCCACAAACAACTCAACTCTTGAGTGTTCAGCTCAACTCTTAAGTTCCCGCAGCTTTCAACTGAGCCATGATACCAAAAATAAACCCGTAATGGCACAGAACATTCACAATGCAAAACATGAGGCACAGCAAAAACAGATTGACCAGTACAAGATTCAAAACAAATAGGGTACCATCAATCTCTAACTCCAAGTTCAATGATTCTAACCAATAACTCAACTATCTTGGAGATTCAATTCTACCCCTACAGCTCGGCTACTCAAAGTCTGGGAAAACGTCATCTGGTGCTGGCAGCTCGCCTTGGCACCCATCCATAGTCCTGGAATTCTTTGGGTCTCCATTGCAACCCACAGTTCATCCTCATGACGCCATAGGGCTCCATGCAGGCAACCTTGCACACCTGCTTCACACACCAATGGCCATTTTTCAAAAACAAAACTGTGTTGCAAATCCAATGACCTTCTCGTTCTAACCAATCTCCATTCCACAGAACCAGGTGGGCAACCACCAGCTTGTTAATCCAGGGGGGATCAAAACATTCAGGCCCCTTACTTCTAAGAGTCTGCATTCTTCCTGTTGTTCCAATGCAGACCAGATGGCTGAATCTCAATGGTTGTAATCTCTCAAACAATTGCAGGTGAACAGGCAACAGTTTCGACCCAAAGATCATTCTTTCTGTTCCATCTCCATCTGCTCACACCAGTCCATCTTTACGTCAAGCAACCCTGCACAAGTTCTCAGGACACAGGCAGGCAGAACGCAACAAGCCTCTCACGCAAACTGCCTCTGGCACAGTCCTGACCAAGTTCTTTCTCCTCCTCATAAACCAAACCTCACAGTCCATAGTTCTTACTTCATTCAGGTCTTTTAAATGTGACCAGAATGATCAATCATGCTGTACTTACAGCACTGCAAAGCACCTCTTAGGACGAGGTTTACAATCCGTCCATATTCCTCCTGCAGATCACTTTCAAAGACCAAAGCCACAAGATCAGGGTTCTAGCAGCAACAGCTGACCCCTCATCCTGGTACCAAAACTGTTGTGGTCAACTTTCTAGTTGCTGTGCAGAAAGAACCCAAACAAAATCACTTGTGGAGGAGTGGGTTTATTTGGCTTATGGACTTGAGGGGAGACTCCATGCTGGCAGGGAAAATGATAGCATGAGCAGAGGGGTGGACATCACCTCTGCCACAGCACTGGAAACAGTGGCAGGAAGGTGTGCCAAACACTGGCAAGGAGAAGCTGGCTTATAACCCCCATAAGCCTGCCCCAACAACACAGCTTCATCGGGGTTGTAAAACCCAAACTACCATCAGCTGACGATTGATCTTTCAGAACACATTCATTTGTTTATGGGGGACACCTGGATCAAACCATGACACTCACTGACTTGCTGAACCTAGCTAGTCAGTAAGCTGTGGAATTTCCTGTCTCCGCCTCCCCAGAGGTGGTCTTACAGGCTAGTGCAGCCCAACTGTGCTTCTTTATGGATAGTGAGGATCTGAACTTCAGTACAAACTCAGGACCTCATGCTTATGAAGTAAGCACTTTACCTTAAAGTGACCCATGCTCCCTGCCTCCTAAGTGATATCTTAAGGTCATAAGTGTATATAGACTTATAGATAACTCAGGTAATGAGTTGATAATTATGAGAGTTGAGGGAAAATTGTTGTAACCTGTTAAGTATGAATTATAACCAATCTTTGAAGGGAAAAGTGCTAATAAAATGAGTGTCTGGTTTATTCAAGTGCCATTTCTTGAGACTCAATCATTGGAAAGTGAAGGATGAACTTGGTACTGAGATTCCCTTTTTGTGTTTCTGCATCAGGAGTGCAGCCAAACTGTTCGAGACTGATATTAGCTACCTAGCGTTGCTATTTACAGTTTTGGCTTTATCGGTGGAAGGAATCCAACAAATGAATTGAGAGCAGCTTTATCTTCTATTTGCACGCACCTGATTAAAATACACACATAATTAGAAGTTTATTCTTGTAGATTAGTTATTGCAATGAATATTGTGGTGCAATTTTTAAAATGTATTTCATAAATGAAATAATATTTTGAGTTGAATTTTTATCATATGAATTTATTTAAACTACAAAACTCTCAAACACTGCTGGATTAATTAGCATTAGAGAGCCAAAATATCATGACATGTTATTAAAGTATTTTTCAAACTACTTTGGTGAGATTTATGCATTAGCCTGTTTTCCAGAAAAATCATTTAATATTTAAATGAAATATCTTTGATTATCATATGATTTAAGTCAATTCAAAGCATTAGGTAGGCATTTATTTTTGCTTTTTAGGCTTTAAGAAATGAATTATTCTAAAGGAACAAAAGAGTATTAATTAAGAGTCTATTCTTTATTTTGGAAAATAAAAGTTACTTTATCTTGAACCTTGTGTTTTAAAATCATAAACATAAAACAACTTGGTGCCTTTTACAATTTGTGTCTCAGCTTCATATCTATTCTTTTCCTAAATGTGAACCAAACACAAATATTCCAATTTGCTAAAGGTTATAGAGAGCTTATAGTAAACTATTCACATTGCTTTAAAAATAAACAGCAATGTCACAGCCCAGCCTTGAGGCTATGAGGCACCTGATCTCCTGACCTTGTTACCTGGATATGTGTAAGAAGTTTAACACAATCTTATCAAAGCAATTACAAGCTATCTAACTTGTTTATTGCATTTTTGTAGGGGTTTGTGGGTTATTTTTTGCATATTGCTTACACTTGAAAAGGTAACAATCTGTCTTCAATAATTTTATCTCTCTGACAGTATTGTTGATAAGTAAAAATAGTTTAGCTGTTATGGGTGGAATATATATAGATATAGACATATAGATATATACATATACATTATACACACATACATGTGATATATATATACCTGTGTGTATAATATATATATAATATATAAACTTTTATTTCTTTTTTTTAGTATATGCCATTTTCAATTACAATTGGTTTTTCTTGAATCCCACCCCTACTCTTATCCACATCCCATTCAACTGCTCCCTTCTCTCTTCTTTCTTCCCTTCCTTCGCTTGTGAGTGTCATTCAGGTACTGACCAGGAGGTCAAATGGCAGGTTGGTGGGGGTCAGCAGTACATCTGAGTTAGATGTCCACTTCTTTACAGGAGAAGTACACACACCAATTCCTTACTCTGGTGAACTTAGTAAGTTCTTGGTTCTGGTTTGCTGATATGATTTAAATATGCCCATGTGCTCCCATAGTCACAATTCACCCCACAAAGCACAGCATGGCAGCACCCATTCTATTTTTAAAACAATTCACTTATCAGTCCATTCAGCATGGTTGGTGCCAGATAGATGTGCCATTACTGTTTCCACCCAGGTACAGAGCTAGCCTCTATCCTCAGACTGGAGTCCCTTGAGACAAGGTATAGTTTGAAAATACTTTTTATATATAATATATGGAGCAACTTAGGGAAAAATACAAACTGATCTCAACAGATGGGAAGCCAAGCCCAATGTCACCCAGGAGCTAAATATCTGAGCCTGTCACTGAGAAAGACATGATGCAAGTCACCCAGGGATAATGTCTCCCTTTCCTCTCAGGATTCCTGGTTCATTTTGCTCAGCACTTTCCCTACTGATATGCACATTGTACTACTGCTCAATCTTATTCTAACCATCCTCACTGATCACTTACCTAGCTTACTTACTTTAGGCAGCCTCAACCTGGAGGGCACAGACTTAGTTCTCCAGTGAAACATCCTCTACAGCACAAGGTCCAAAGGGGGCAAAAACCTGCCCCTTTGAACTTTTAACCTAGATGGTAAAATAAAACCAAAATACAGACAGTTTCTACAAGTAAATCTCTTAAGAGAGAGACCTTATTCCTCTGTGGTAAAAGAAGTAGCATCCAAGATGCTCATAGCAGGGACAGATATCCTAATATTGGGAGACTTTTTTCTGTGAGATGGACAATGTAAACAATTGGTTCAATCCTGGCTGGAGAAGGGCTGGCTGAGAAAAGTTAGGGACTCAAACAAGTCTACCTGATTCTTTCCTACCTGTGCTCAGATGTACTGGGGTTGGGATGACAATGTCACAGATTTTCACTCTCTTGTCCGTCCTTGTCTTGCAACCAAGAAAAATTGGGCACAGAAAGGATGATGTAAGGCAAAGCATGAGTACTGAGAAACAGTTGGAAAATCCCCCAAAGTATCAGCACAAGCATGCTTATAACTTCAGCCAGCATACAAAGAAGAGAAAAAGAAAGAATGAACAAAGGAAGGGGACTGAGAAAGAGAAAGTAAGTGGACCAGGCAGGCTAAGCAGTGTCTGTGTACCTGCAGTGAGGGAGGGGCTTCTGTGGCTTTAAGTCTATTATTTCTTTAGAAGAATGACGATTTCTCCCATCATTTTGACACGTGTCTAGGTGAGAGGTGGTCTCTTGGTGACCGGCAGGCTAAGTTGATTGAATATTACTACAGAAGACTGTAAATATGTTTTGGTACTTTAGAATGTCATATCTCCACCCAGGGCCAGAAATCAAACTCAGATTAGGTTTTCCTTCACCAAATCCCTGATGTTTCAATCATCCTACATTTCATATGGTATTTTAAATTTTATGAACGGGAACTTTTAATGTTTTCCTTTCTAATGTTACCGTAGAAACAGGAGATGAAGTTAAGCCCCAATGACCTCCAAACTTGCTTATGTCTGCGTACCTACAATATCAGGATAGAGAATACTTTAACCCTTCAGGTCTCCTTGAAGATTCAGAGTGTTGAAAAGGACACATTGAGAACTTCACTTTTAACTTTCTTAGACTTCAGAATCCCTGTGACAGCAGAATCCAATGGTACATGAGGTCTCCTGGTAGAGGGGGAAGATAGAGTGTATGAAGACCAAGGGACTACAAGTCCCATTCATGTAGCCATGTGGAGGTTATCATCCATGCTAGATGCGATGGCTACTTGTGGTGTCCATGCTTTTATAATTAACCCAATGCCCATGTTCTGTAGGGAGCCCAATAAACTCATTGGTTCACCATAGGGACTCTGGTGGAATAAACCATTAGTCAGTCAGGACTGTCCTGCCTGGGAGAGCAAGTACTTGTCACCTTCTTCCCAGAAAAGAATTCACACAACACAGACTATAAGAAAATACTCCCCAAAGAATTGAAAGCTTTCCCATGATTCTGATGCTGTGAGAAGGAGAACGAGTGAGACAAGGAACCCCTGTCCCAGAAAGAGCTTTCATACAATGTTGAAAACTTTGTGACTGCCTTGCAGGAGCGACAAGATGAGAAAAAGATGGAGTTATACCTTTTCCTGTTTGTTATGTTTTTGCCCCCTAGTGAAACTTGAACCTAATGTCCTGAAGATGGGCTTTGGAAAGGGAGCCACAAGACCTCTTCATTTGTGCTTTTTGCCAAGGGGCTGCATTGACTAAATCTCTCCATGTGATTCATTATCACTCATCTGCTTGATTGCCATACTCAGGAAAGTGACCAAGCCTAGCTTGTTATAGCTACCAGGGCTCAGGCTTGCACAGTAAAATTCTACTTTCATTAAATCACTTCCAAAACATACAATAAGAAAGTTTTATTTCTACGTCTAAAGATAAACTAGTTTCAGTAAGATTAGGTAACTTGTGTAAGGTCACAAAGTCAGGAAATGTTTGAATCGCTATTTAATTCCATGGCAAATATAAAACCGTTATACCAAGATGTCAAGTAATAAAAATGTGGCATTGGGCTGGGCAGGTGACTCAGTGGTTAAAGGCACTTGCTTGCAAAGCTAGCCTGCCTGGCCCAGGGTTCAATTCCCCAATACCCATGTAAAGCCAGACACACAATATGGCAGATGCAGCTGGAGTTTGTTAGCAGTGGCAGGAGGTCTTGGTGCTCCAATTCTTGCTTTCTCACACACTCTCTTTTTTTCCTTTTCAATATATATATATATATATATATATATATATATATATATATATATATATATATTAAATGTAGTATAAGATGTTTATTGAGTCTGTTGGTGGCCTGCTTATCTGTACAACAATAGCTGTTTATTTTTATGATGTCACAGTTATTTTTTTTTTGTTTGTCTAATTCCCTGGGCTATCGGAATCTTATTCAAAAAGTATTTCCCTATGCCTATATCTTGGAGTGTTCTGCTTACTTTTTCTTCTAGTTGGTTAAGAGTTTTAGGTCTTGTATTGAGGTCTTTGATCCATTTGGAGTTTATTTTTCTGAAAGGTGAGAGGAGAGGGTCAAATTCCAATCTCTGACATGTGGCTACTTCCTCCAGCACCATCTGCTGAAGATGCTTTCTTCGCTCTAGTGAGCATCTGGCCCCTTTGACAAAGACCAGATAGCTGTAGGTCTTGAAATCATACCTGGATCTTCAATTCTAGTCCTTCCATGTGCCTGTATTGTGCCAGTACCAAGGTACTTTTATTATTATGTTATTATAATATAACTTGAAATCAGGAGTGGTGATACCACCAGAGGAGTTACTTTTGCTGAGTGGAGAACACTGGGGAGAACCAGGGTGTATCAATACATCAAAATAGCCAACTGTGTTCCATGAATTATGTCACCTCTACCACATCTGCCTGGAACCAGAAGCCATTGCAGAGGAAGTGATGACTCTGGTACTGCTCTAATGGCTAGTGAAAAGCCAGTTCCAGGGAGATGGTGACAGATAGATACTGTGGTCACTCAAACTTCATCAAAAACAGGGATTTAGGGCTGGAGAGATGGCTCTGCAGTTAAAACACTTGTCTGCAAAACCTAACGACCCACGTTTGATTTTCCAGTACCCACATAAAGCCAGATGAACAAAGTAGTGTATCTGGAGTTAGTTTGCAGAAGATAGAGGCCCTGGTGTACCCATTCTCTCTGACAGCTTCTCTTCTCTCTCTGCTTGCTAATAAGATGGGTGGGAATAGCCTCGAGGGGTGTTTTCCCCCCAAAACAGATTAACACTGCTTTGTTCCTACAACGAATAGCAATAACTCCACCACCACCAAGGAAGAACCTCAGAAGAATTGGGGGCAGAGGAGAAGGGATATAAAAATACTAACTTTTTATAATACTTCATTTAAAAATAAATTATTTTTAAATAATTAAATTAAATTAATTTAATATTAAATTAAATTACATAAATATATATAAGTATATATAATACTATATATATATATATTTGTCTTTTGAGGTAGAGTTTTGACCCAGCCCAGGCTGATCTAGAATTCAGCATGTAGTCTCAAGGTGACCTCAAGTTTATAGCAATCCTCCTACCTCTGCTTCATAAGTACTGGGATTAAAAGTATGTGCCACCACACCTGGCTAAATAAATGAAAATTTAAAATATAGTGTAAGATGACTGTTAGGATAATTACTACAACATTATATAGAAAACAAAGCAAAACAAAACATTGCGAATGCTAAAATCCCTGGTCAAAATCATCCCCCAAGTCTTCAGAGATTTCCACGGCTTAGTTTCAGAAGTTTTAAAATCCTGTGTTACATTAATTGCATACTCCCTGTTGCCGTCAGCTTTCTAGTTGCTGCGCAGAGAGAACCCAAGCAAAAGCGGCTTGTAGAGGAATGGGTTTATTTGGCTTATGGACTCGAGGGGAGACTCCATTCTGGCAGGGAAAACAATGGCATGAGCAGAGGGCTGGACATCACCTCTGCCACATCACTGCAAACAGCGGCAGGAAGGTGTGCCAAATACTGGCAAGGGGAAGCTGGCTTATAACCTCATAAGCCCGCCCCCAACAACACAGCTTCATCGAGGTTGTAAAACCCAAACTGCCATCAGCTGAGGATCGATCTATCAGAACACATTCAATTGTTTGTGGGGGACACCTGTATCAAACCATGACAGTCCGCCCCTGGCACCCACAAACTAATAATCATACATGATGTAAATACAATGCATTCAGCTCAACTCTTAAGTCCCCACAGCTTTCAACTAAGCCATAATACCAAATATAAACCCATAATGGCACAGAACATTCACAATGCAAAACATGAGGCACAGCAAAAACAGATTGACCAATACAAGATTTTAAACAAACAGGGCACCTTCAATCTCTA
>PVHP010023161.1:0-27647 GCA_004024765.1 Zapus hudsonius
GGAGAAAGGCTGGAGCATTGCCGAATGTGGTAGGAGAAAGGCTGGAGTTCTGAGGTCCTAGGGATGAGAAATGCAGAAGCAGTGGGGTCTGTGGGAGGAGAAAAACCAGGAGTGCTGTGGTTAATGGGAGGAGAAAGCCTGGCATGCTGGAGTATGTGGGAGGAGAAAAGTGGGAGCCCTGAGGTCTGTGGGAGGACAAAGACTGGAGTGCTGGAATCTCTGGGGAGAGAAAGGTGGGAACACTGAAGACTTGGGAGGAGTAAGGTGGCAGTAGTTCAATGGTCTGTGGGAGCAGAAAGGAAGGAGCTCTGGGATTTGTGGGAAGAGAAAGGTGGCAGGAAACCTGAGGTCTGTGGGCTAAAAATTCAGAAGTGTGGGGGTCTGAGGGAGGAGAAAGGCAGGAGCACTGGGGAATGTGTGAGGAGAAAGGCAGGAGTGCTGGGTCTGTGGTAGTAGAAAGGCAGGAGCACTGGAGTCTGGGAGGAGAGATTTCGGAAGTGCTGGGGAACGTGGGATGAGAAAGGCATGAGCACAGTTGTCTGTTGGAGGAGAAAGCCAGGAGTGCTGGGATCTGTGTGAAGTGAAAGGCAGCAGGAACCATGGGGTCTGTGGGAGTAGAAAGTCAGGAGTGCAGCGGTATGTGGGAGGAGAAATGTGGGAGTACTGGTTAATGTGGGAGGAGAAAGGCAGGAGGGCTGGGTTCTGTGGGAGGAGAAAGTCTTGAGCACTGGAGAATGTGGGAGGAGAAAGGCAGGAGGGCAGGTGTCTGTTGGAGGAGAAATGCATGAGTACTTGGGTCTATGGGAGTACTTGGGTCTGTGGGAGGAGAAAGGTCGCAGGAGCACTGGGGTTTTGGGGAGGAGAAAGGTGGGAGCATTGGAGAATATGGGAGGAGAAAGGCAGGAGCACTGGGGAATGTGGGAGGAGAAAGGCAGGAGCACAGAGGTCTGAAGGAAAAGAAATGAGGAGTGCTTGGGTCTGTGGGAGGAGAAAGGTGGGGAACATTGGGGTCCTGGGGTCTGTGGGAGGAGAAAGGCAGGCGCGCTGAGATCCGTGGGAAGAGAAAAGTGGCAGGAGCCCTGGGGTCTGTAGGAGCAGAATATCAGGAGCGGAGGGGTCTGTGGGAGGTGAAAGGCGAGAGCACTAAGGTCTGTGGGAGGTGAAAGTCAGCATCGCTTGGGTCTGTGGGAGGAGTAAAGCGGGAGCATTGAGGAATGTTTGATGAGAAAGGCTGGAGTGCAGGTGTCTGTGGGAGGACAAAGGCAGGAGCACTGTGGACTGTGGCAGGAGAAATCCTGCTGGAGTGCTGGTAGTCTGTGGGAGTAGAAAGGCTGCAGGAGTCCTGGAATCTGTGGGAGGAGAAAGGCAGGAGCACAGGGACCTGTGGAAGGAAAAAAAAAGGCCCTTAGCACTGGGAGCTGAGGGAGGAGGAAGAAGTCTTGGGGTCTGTGGGAGGAGACACACCTCTTGAGCGCTTAGGTCTGTGGGAGGAGAAAGGAAGGTGTATTGGGGAATGTGGGAGGAGAAAATCAGGAGCTCTGGGGTCTGCGGGATGAGAAAGGCAGGAACGCTGGTGTCTGTGGGAGGAGTAAGGAGGCAGCAGTGCTTGGGTCTATGGGAGGACAAAGGCAGGAACACAGGGGACTGTGTGAGGAAAAAGGCTCTTAGCACTGAGGTCTGAGGGAGAAGAAAGGCAAGAGTGCTGGGGATTGTGGGAGGAGATAGGCTGATGGAGCGGGGTCTGTGGGAGTAGAAAGGTTGCATGAGTGCTTAGGTCTGTTGGAGGAGAAAGGTGGCAAGAGCGCTGGGGTATGTCAGAGGAGAAAGGCGGCAGGAACCATGAGTCTGTTGGAGGAGAAAGGCAGTAACACTGGGGTCTGTGGGAGGAGAAAGGCTGGACCAGTGGGGTCTGAGGGAAGAGAAATGCAGGAGCGCTGGGGTCTGCAGGAGCAGAAAGGCCAATATGTAATTTTATTCTACTGTGATCAGATAGAATGCAAGAAACCTTATTTTTTTTTATATTTACTAAGATTGACTTTGTGTGCCTGGGGAGATGGCTCAGTGGTTAAAGTTGCTTTTTGCAAAACCTGATAACCCAGGTACCACATAATGCCTGATGTGCAAAGTAGTGCATGTGTTTGGATTTTGTTGTAGTTGTAAGGGGAACCTTATGTGTCCAGTCTCTCTCTCTCTCTCTCTCTCTCTCTCTCTCTCTCTCTCTCTCTCTCTCTCTCTCTCTCTCTCTCTCTTCCTCCCTCCCTCCCTCTCCCTCCCTCCCTCCCTCTCTCTCTCTTGTCTTTTTCTTGTCTCTCTGTCTTTCTCATAAATAAAATTAAAAAACAAAGTAGAATACAAAAATGATTGTGTGATAATAGATGATCTATTTTAGAGAAAATTTCAGGTTCTGCTGAAAAAGAATATGTATCTTCAGTGTTTATTGGAATGTTCTATAAATGTATGTTAGATTCATTTGTTCTATAATTTCATTTACTTCAGATGCTTTTATTTTTTGACCAGGATCAACTGCCAAGTGGCAGGTGTTGGGTATTGAAGTTTCCCACTAGAATTATTAATCTTTGATTTTACCTCTAGTAGTATTTGTTTAATGAAATTGGGCTTACCTATGTTCAGTGCATATGTTTAAAACAGTAATGTTCTCATGTTGGAATTTTCCCTTAATCAGTATATGATGATCTTCCTTATTTCCACTTACTAGTGTTGGTTTGAAATCTATCCTTTCAGATATTCTTTCCTAGGCTCATTTGCTTAAAATACCACATTTTCATCCTTTTGCCCTAGGGTACTATAGTGGTTTGAATGTATGGCCCATAGATTCATAGACTTACTGAGATTGATCTTGTAACTTGAGTCTCCAGCAGTCCTACTGAAGGAGGTATTGCTGGGGGTGGACCTTTAAATATACCTTATGGTGTGTGGAGTACAGTTGGAACTCTGGCAGTTTTATGGTGCTGGTTGTTGGTTTCTCTCTGCTATGATTTATGGAAGTGAGACAGCATTTTCCCACCAATGATAGTATTTTGCCTGGATACTAAGTCTGAAATAAACCTTTTCCTCCAATAAATGGCTTCTGGTTCAGTGTTTGTCTCAGTGATGTGAAGCTGACTGAAACAGGGGCAGAATGTAATGTTTTGAATGTATGCCCTTATAGACTGAGGTGTTTTTAAAATTAAGAATGAAACCAACATCTTCTACCATTGATAGTGTTCTTTTTGATTTGCAAGCCTGAAATAGACCCTTTTATCTTATTAGCTGCTTTATCCAACAATATGAAGCTGATTACAGCAGGTATGCATTTCTTGGTGGCAACAAGCAGAAGGATATTGTCTTTTTCATTCTCTTAGTCTGTGTCTTTTGGTTGGGGAATTAAGACCAGCCACATTTAGAGTTATTATTGAAAGGTATGTATCGTGTGTTATTATCATAGATTTTGGTGTTTTTCCATTCCTCTCTTGTGTAATTATTATTTAACCATGGCTTATTCTTTCCTGTGGCCTTTTTCTTCTCGTCAGTATGAAGGATTTCTGCCAGTATTTTCTGTAGAGTTGGCTTAGTAGTCATGAATCTGTTTAGCTTGTTTTTATAATTGAAAGTTGTTCTTTCTTCCAATTATGACAGAGAGCTTTGTTGGGTATAATAGTCTGGGATGGCAGTTGTTTTCTGAACTTGAAATACATCATTCCAAGTTCTTCTGGATTTTATAATTTCTGTTGGGTACTGCTAATGGGCACATGGAGGGCATAGGGTTAAAGTAAGTAGAGACCAGCTTGAAGCCCCGATAAGCAGTAGGCGCTTCCGCAGGCACTCCTTCCTTTGATCCTAGGCCTCTGAGCCCCTTGGCAGGAAACCCTGAGTTCTCACCCCCACTGTGCCTGGAAGGTGACAGTTCCTTTGCCCTGCCATTTGATATGACCCTAAGGTCACATCCATATGCAAAGCAGACATTCATAGGTCACTGATCATTACCAATCTCCTTTGCTCATTTCTTCCCCTCCCTCTCCTTTTCCCCTATATAACCAATGGTGTTCCTACAATAAACAGGAAATCTTTCCATCACATTCCCCCGGGTAATTGCACGTCAGTCTCTCCAAAGAGATGAGCTGAACACTGGATCACCGGGAGTCTTCTAGGGGGCCATGTCCCCAGAGCTGTAACACGGAGGCTACCCTGCCCGGGTCTTCCAGATCCGTAGGAGCTGCCACCACCGTGCCCAGCACCTCTGCCCTGCACCTGGACTGCCCGCTGGCACCTGGACTTCCCGCTGGCACCTGGACTGCCCGCTGGCACCTGGGTCCGCAGAAGCTGCCACAGCCGGAATGTTGCCCCACCCCCGCAGAAGCAGCCGTGAGTGAGCGAGTGGGATGCTGGCCCCTGGGCACCCCCCCAGGGAACCACAAGCCGGGAACATCTCAGCTTCTCTGAGGGGAAGCAGCCCCACCAGAGAATGAGAAATACCACATCTGAAAACAGCAAAAACTTCTTTTTCTGATGGACCTGCCTTTATAATGAGTTGTTTCTTCTCACATTGATTTAAATATATTTTCCTAGATCTGTATATTTACAGATTTTACAGTAGTTTTATTAACTACTAACTCCTTAATTATATAACAAGGGGAAGTTCTTTTCTGGTCTTGTCTCTTTGGTGGTTTAAATGCTTCCTGTGTCTGTATTAGCATCAACTTCCCTAATTATGGGGAATTTTCTTTTATTATTTTGTTGAAAATACTTAGTATGCCTTTAGACTGACATTTTTCTCCTTTTATCTATGCCCAGAATTCTTAAACTTGACCTCTTCATAGTTATCACAATGTCTTGAAAATTCTCCTCATACTTTCTTGTTAATTTTTCTCTCTGTTTTAGTATTCCAATTATTCTACCCTTGTCTTCAGCTTAGATATTCTCTCCTGTCCTTGATCAATTGTATTGTTGAAGCTTTCTACAGAGTTCTTTTCTTGACTCTTTGTGCTTTTCATTTCCAGTATTTAAGGTTGGTTTTTCTTCAGTAATTCTTTTTCCTTATTCATATATTATATCAACCTCCTTGTTTCATTCAGGTGATTTCTTGTTTTTTACTGGGATTCATTCAGTTTATTTTCTTCTTTGATTACTTTGAACATAATTTTAATCATTCTTTTAAGTCTTGTTTCTGATATTTCATCTAATCCACTATTGCTGGATATCAATACTGAGGGATTTATAACTTTTGAAGAAGTTATGTTTCTGTGATTTTTTTCTGTTTTTAATATTATGTCAGTGGGAGTTTCCCATCTATGGTTATTTCCTTGCTTGAATTTTCAGTCTGTTTTTTATCTGCATTCTTAAGCCTGTACTTCAGAAGTTATATTCTCACTCTAGGAGTTCAAGGTACATGGTGTGGTCCATAAAATTACACCCTGTGTAGAATACTTACAGCAGAAGTAGCAAAGATAGTGGATATGCCTGCTATGCCAATATATTAGCAAATCAACAGCAATGGTCTCTTTTACATCAATAACTTGATGGATAAATGAGCAATTCTGACATGAAGTATGCTAGGATTTTATTTATTTAGATGTGAGAGTAATATAGGGTTGGAGAGTATGAGGACTGTTGTTAACTTTGACAAATGAAAGCTGCAGTAGTATCTAGGAGAGGAAAATTGGAAGATTGTTAAGTTCTATCTTTAGAGGTTTTTGAGGCTATGGAAAGTTAAAGTCATGGATAATAAAGAGGGGGTAACAAGGAGAAAACATAGAAAAATGGCTGGAGAGAGATGAAAGCTATATGAGTTGTGTGATAGGAGAGTATTAGAAAGATCACAATAGTAGACTAGGTGGTGAAAAATATAGAGCAAACCTAGAATCCAATTGAGTAATATACAAACACAAATGAAACCATCATATGGACTATATATACAAGATTGGAAATTAAATAAAAGCAACACTTTCAAGGTGAATTTCTATCTTGCCTATGCTGAATTAAAAAGACACTTCTTTCCTTAGAACCCTCTACACTTGGCTTGACTCAACTGTATACTATTCATCTTACCCAACCATAAAATTTCCAAGGATTCTAAAGCTGTACCAGGCCCTTGCATCTTGTGTGCAATGATATCCAATGTGTTTCCTTTAGATGTACATTTATGTTTTTCAGATGCCTTTCCAAATCTGTAAAAGATTCATATGTCAGTGTTGTAGTCAGCCACACGCCGCTGGGATGAATCTCCAAACCAGGCACAATTTTGGGAAGGAAAGTGTTTATTGAACTAATAGATCCAGGGGAAGTTAAAGAAAAGGTTGGCTACCTTTCACAGATCCAAGCAGAGACAGAGACCCAGCACCTCCAGAAGCAAGCAAGCACACTGTAACAATCTAACTCACAAATAGCAGAACTGACAGACTTGGGTTCCAGCTGTTCTTTTGCATATGTGTCCCTAGTGTTTTGCATCCAATTTAGAAATACCTCAGGGCCAGACCCCAGGAGGCCAGGCCAAAGTGACACCTCCTCCAGCCAGAAGGCTGGGGACAATTCACAATTATAATAAACACAATTATAATAAATTCTATTGGGGATATATATTCAAACTATCACAGTCAGCATTATGAAATCTGTGTAATGAAACCTTTTAATGGAGGCTAAGCAGGATTACAGAGCAAGGTCATATGCTACCACCCCATGACAAAGAGTGGAACTCTGAAGGAATACTTGTAGAATACTCTGAACATCTACTGTTGACCATTAATCTGAATGAAAATTGGGTTTGGGATCCAATAACTAAAGAGATAGTTTTAAAAAGTCATTAATTAGCAAGGTCTAATACAGTGTAGAAAACCCCCATTACTTGTTTCAGTTTTTTAAGTCAAAAGAACAATGTTGAGTACAGTGGCATGGTTGGGGACATTCCCTTGTTTGGCTCTCTATAATAAATGTTTATTCTCAAGGATTCATCTTGTTTCTTCACAGGTCACATTGGGGTGTTGAAAGGGCTTTGAACTGGGTGAATAATTCCTACCCTTTCTAACTCCTTAATTATTTCTATAATCTTATCATAGTACCCAGGCAGCCTATGTCTTTTCATCTTCATGGCCCTACTCAGAGTAGGCAGCTTTAATTGTAAAGGATCAACAAATCCACAGTTCACTGTAGGACTTCATTTTGTCACACATGGCTTTCACTTGTAGGCAACCTTGGCCATCCTGTCAGAAACCTGGGTGTTTCCCTCCTCAGAACATGTCTTTCTTCCATAGCCAAGGTTGGAGTGAAAACCAGCTGTATCTTCCTGTCTTCCATTCTTCCTTTTGAACATTTGGTGAACTCCTTGTCAGGCTTTAAAGCCTTCCAAAAACTATCAAGCACAACATTTGGCTTTCCATCATCCCCTGTCTTTGGAATTCCAGCTGTGCACAAATCTTGCTACACATGCTTTTGAGTAGCCACGAAAGAACTCATTGTCTACTTTTTCTTATTTCCTGCGTTCTTTAACACCTTGCAAACTCAATTCATATGCCAGTCTAGATTATTTGGATATACCAAAGCCTCTCCTACTTTATAAAGATCATATCCTTCCATGGAGCTCAGCTCTGTGGTTCCTGATGGATCAATCTCTTTAATTCTATGGTGAACACAGTCCTTTCTGGCCCAGTCAACTGTGGGCCAGACTCTTGTGCTAAATTCCTTTAGTAGTGTTTGTTCTTCTTCTGTTGTCTTCCAGTCCCTGACGTTCATGGTGGATCTCAGTCAGAGATATCTAAGTGTCCCAAATAGCTTGTATGAAATAGTCCATCAGGGCCTGGTTCCCTTTGTATTGACTCAGGTTATGCATCCATTTTCTCTGTTTCCATAGCACTCCTACTCATCACATCTGCCTCATTTCCTTCAGCCTTACAAGCCAGGCTGTTACAGGCTCTTTCTTAGCTTGTGTAATATTATTTCCAAATTCAAGCAGCTTAGGTGCAGAGTATTTCCTGATCATCAAAATTTCGTATATTGGGCTATTATTAAAGATTTCCTTTCCTTCATATTTGAAGATTGACCCTGAGGGGTATCTTCTATCATTTCTACCATGTTCTTTATTTTCACATTGTCCATTTCTTCCCTTGGGTTCCAAAATTTTTAATCCCAGGAAAGACTCTTTATTACATATCTAACTTGCACTCTTTTTCCCTTGCATCTACCAGCTGTAAGAAAGAACAAGCCAACATCTCCACTTTATCTTCCCTTAATTCTACTTGCTCTGCCAAACCACAAACTAATAATACACAGTCCTTTTGCTGTAGTAAGTCCTCACTCAGGCAAGTTTTTTGGAAGATAGGTGAACATGTCTTATGATGTCTTATGATATCTTATTCATGTTTTATTGCCCACAACAAAGGTGATACAACTGATGCCACCATGGGCTTAGTAGCCCATTCCATTTGTGCTACTTTCAGGGACTACAATACATTTTTAATCTATAGTAAATTTGGGGGGCATTTTTGTACTCATACAGAGAGCCCCAATCATCAAGATGGCATTGTGTCTCATACCAAGAAGAGGAAGATGTACATTCTAGGATTCTTCCCAAAGATGCTTCACTCATATTCAGTTTGTCCTTGGTTACATGTCCTATCACCCATCTCAGAAAGCATACAACAATTGCTATAACAAGGAGGTATACCATGCCATACCACATAGCTATACTGGGACTGTCTATGGATGCTCCACCCTCAAACAGATCAGCCTCACTTACCTTCCTCAGTCTCTATGGCAGGGGCCATGCAACCACTCCTCTACAGCCCATCTTTCATTTTGGTATTCTGGGGTCAGGTGTCAATTGTGGTGTGTGAAATTGCCTGGGGAGACACGAACAAGCATGTATTGACCCCAGATAAAAAGAAAATGACAGATCAAAGAAACTTCGACTCAAGTTTACTTTGGTGAACCAGTGAGTTTATTGAGATTACTTATAGGATTATGGGTGACTCAAAGGTGGATGTATTGCCAAGAAGGTCACCCCAATATGACAACACACAAAATGAAGACAACAAGGTGTTGTCTGTGTGACCATTGCATGATATTACTCTTCCACACACAACCAAAATATGCATTATTCTTCCCCTCAACAATGTGGCAAAGTTTCTTGAGAAATATTTAGTCTCTAGTACCAATTAATTTAAATATGGGTTTAACAACACTTAGCTTATGACATGATCTCAATCAATGTTAACTACGTAGTAGAGAACTAGAGGAAAGGAAAGCAACGGTTTATCTATCTGAGCTCCCACTTCAAGAGAATGTTTTATGAGCCTCTTGGAAAAATCACTCCCTCCTCAAGATTTAAGACTTCCAGGCTTACAGAGTATAAGTTTGTGGGAACAGGAAGCAAAATCTATCTAGTGGGTAACTTGGGGTAACCATTCCCAGCACTTAATTCCTGGACCTGTGAATCCTGGCTATAAGAAAAAAAAATCTGAGCAGAAGAGGGGGCAGAAAGAGTGTGAGAGTCACAGTGGGGGAGAACTCCCAGAGATATTGCCCCTCTCAGTAACATCATACTAGGGCCAGTGGAACTGGGCTGACTCCTAGGCTATTCATGGTCCCCTGTCCCAAGGACTGATACAGACGGCCCATGGAGGAGTATATCCAGCTGATTGGAGATGGGGAAGAGGGACCTTGGAGAACTGGGGATAACAACTCATTGTTTGTCCATTGAATGTAAATCATTATGGATAATAATAAAAAAAATTAAATAGTTTAGCCATTTTGGTATAGTATGTGACAGAGGAGTGATTTGCAGTTTCCAGCAGATCCTGTCAGAGCACTGTATTAAACAGTCTCTTAACATTTGCTTTACTGCAGACAGGAATAGTATTCAGAATTTAGGCACTAGACAAATATTTCATTTTGTATCATTTAACAACAAATGTACAGAGGTTTTTGTTAAATTCTAAGAAAGAGAATAGACTCCTGACAAGTACAATAAAAGTGTCCTAATGCATTGATTTTAAGGACTAGTTGGATACTGAAAAGTAGCAATACAGCATTAATTGGGGGCAAAAAACAATCTTCCAAGAATCAATGTCTACAATCCCAGAGGTGCATGCTTACAACACTTCTGGTTTATTTTTACAATTTCTATGTTTTGTTAATGAGTGGCATGACAGGAGAGGCTTCAGACCACTATTTGCAAGCACTGTGCAAACAGAACATTGTAGGTGTGGATAAAACCTTTATTCCCAAAAAGTAAAAGCCAAGCTGGATGTAGTTGTCACCCTAGTTTCTTTTTAACACTGATTATGATGCAGCCAAGACATCTCCATATTCTGCATGAGGATTCTTATGAGATGAACACAGTTTGCACATCAGTGGAGGTGATGTGGAAGAACTATAGATTTGCCAGTGTTTTGCTTCAGAACCTTGATGATCTGGGTCCATAAGTTTAGGCTTGTTTTCTCTAATATATTCAGGGCAGATATGTTTCTAATTATTTCCTCTGTCCCTTACAATCTGCTACAGAGTTTATCCATTTGTGGGACCCTGCTAAGGAAGCATGGAGAATGTAGGGTTTTGCTGAGTCTGGCAGGCTTCTGGGACTGTCTCCTTCTGAAGGAAGTTGAGGCAAAGCTGAGGGCCCCTATAAATCTTAGCAATCCTGAACACTCCAACCCTCAGGCAGGCCACAGCTTTGCCCTGAGATAAGCAGGCAATTCAAGGCCTAAACTTAGTCCAGCTGCAATAACAAACCTAAACAATAAGGCTATATTTCCTCTGCTGACATCACCATTCTATACATGTTTATAAATGTATAGAGTCACGTAGCCCCCTCAATTTATCTATGCAAAATAGGTATCCAAAGAATACTGGCCCCTACCAATCAAACTCATGAGATGCTCACAGATCTTGCCCCTACCAATCCCCTTGTTTCCTATGCTTCTACCTCTGCCTTTTCTCTATATAAACAACTACTCTCCATACAATAAATGAGAACTGCCCACTGCCACGTTCTCCTGGGCAACTATGCCCATCAGCTCACAGCTATTCCAAGCCTCTGCTCACCCAGCTCCATGGACGAACAGGGAGTTGATGCACGCTGCAACTCCCTAACTAACCCACAGAACCAGGTCCATTCATTTTCTTAAAAGAAATTTTGTTATATTTTCCATTTGAATATTTTTCACTAAATTCTAATATATATATTATATTTCTTTGTTCAAGATTTATACTTTTTTAACCTGTTCAAGTGTGATTGTAATTGCATCCTGGGGCATTTTTTAAGGTGTCTTAAAATCCCATCAGGTAACGCATTCACCTCTGTCTCCTACCTCAAGGTTGGCATCTAGTGACCATTCTTTGCTTAGAGATCTTTCTTATATGATTAATGGTCTTTTATTGAAACCTGAACATTTTGAATATTATTTCTATGACCCCAGATCTTATTTAAGCTTTGTGTTTTAGCCACTTTGCCAACACTACTTTGGTAGTGCATGGTTGCATGTTTGTGTTTGCATGTGTGTGATATACAAATACCAAAGATATTCTTTGTAGTATGCTTTTAGGAAAATAAAAATAAAAATGTTCATATATATATATTATATAATAGATTAATATATATATATATTGCTGATTCCAATTCTATACAGCCTTTTGGAGAACCTTTCACAAGCCCTACAGGCTACTGTCACCTAGTTGGCACTGTAACTGTTTCTTTAAAAGGTTACCATTCCACTATTTTAACAAGCCAGCTAATTCAGGCTGGTGGGGATCATGGGAAGACCAATAAATTTCTTGAGCATGACCCTACTGCTCATTTACTTGGCTGTGAAGTGAGTTCTTTGGTCAGAAGCAATGCTGTGTGGAATTCCTTGATGGTGGATAAAGGTGTTCTGTAAGTACACCATTGTATTTTTTAAAAATATTTTATTTATTCATTTTCAAGCAGAGAGATAGAGAGAGAGAGAGAGAGAGAGAGAGAGAGAGAGAGAGAGAGAGAGAGCGCACACCAGGTCCACCACCTTGTGGGTCTGGCATATGTGGGTCCTGGGGAATTGAACCCGGGGCCTTAGGCACTGGAGGCAAGTACCTTAACCGCTGAGCCATCTCTCCAGCCCACACCATTGTATTTTTGCAGCAACATTACATGAAGTAAAAGTAAATCCATACCCAGAATAAGTATCTATTTTATTAATGAGAATATTCTGCCCTTTCCATAATGGAAGTAGCCAACCTGCCACCAGATTGCTGGCTGGTCACCCTGGAGAAAGGTGCCATATCATTGGCTGAGTGTTGGTCTCTGCTGCTGGTAGATTTGGCACTTAGCAACAGCCATAGCCAAGTCAGCCTTTTTGAGTGGAAACCCATATTTTGGGGCATATCCTCCATCCCAGCCACCATGGCCACTTTGTCCATGGTCCCATTGAGCAATGACATGGATGGCCAGGTAGAGAGGTTAACTACTATCTATAGAATGAACCATATTACCTACTTGATTATTAAAGTCATTCTCAGCTGAGGTCACTTTTATGATGAGCAATTACATAGGACATAGGCATATTTATATCCTGTGCATTCACAAAAATCTAGCCATACACTTCTTCCACAAAGGTCTTTCTCATCAGTTTTCCAGTTGTGCTCCTTTCAGTACCTGGACCACCCAGCCAAACCATTTACTGTAGTCCGTAAATAAGTATATAACCACACATTTGGCCATTTTCCTGTCCAAGCAAAATGCATAGCAATGTGCACCACCTGAAGTTGTGCCCATTGTGAAGCTTTCTCTTCACCCTTGTCCTTCCAAGTTGTCCCAGAAAGAGGCTATCCACTTCTGGGTGGTGCATGCATAGTATGCAGAACCATGTGGAAACCAGGCTCTAGTCTTCTGCTCTTCAATCAATTGATCATAGGGTATATCACATGATGCCAAAGGCACATGCTTGTCAACAGAAGGCATTGTTACAGGAGTAATAGTCATAAGATTTTGGGAAATGTCTTATGAAATTTACTTATGCTTTCAGAACCTCCTCAAGCCTGATCATGCATATACCACTTCTATTTGATGATAGACTGCAGCTATGCATGTTCAACTTTATGTCTTGGTGGGTTAGACACCCATCTGGCTAATTATGTGTAGCTCAGATGGCATGGTAACTTGGTGGCCCATTGTCAAATATTAAATTTCCAATAAAGCCCAATAGCAAATCAAGAAGTGTTAATCGGAGGTGGAGCAAGATGGCGGACGAGTAGCAGCATCGCCAGGACTCTCTCTGTAAAGGTTTGACTTTCCAGCTGGGATCCAAACCCCGGACCCCAGCCAGACCTGAACCCAAGCCCACTATTTCCCCAGCTCCTGGACCAGCCCAGACAGGGTTCCCCAGCAGCTCTCTACTCTGCAGAGGAATCGAAAGCTGCCCCTCCCACACCCCAAGCTCCCGCCATCACCCATTGTCTCCTACCAGCCACTTCCTGAGCCCTTGCTGGCTGAGCACCTTTCCCTCACGGGGCCCCTTCTCTCCAGTGTCTGATTCTTGGGCATATTTCTCCCGAAGACCCCCCACATACACAGGCAGACGTGCTCCCTGGGCAAACTGACGTAGCTCGGTTCCAGAAGCCCACACCGGATCGCAGGTGCCAGGTGGGGCAAGGCCTCAGGCAGATACCTGGGAATCTCTTCCATTGCTGGCAGGGCAGAGGCTGGTTGACGCGGGTACCAAGAACCACATGACACTGCCAGGAGGGCACAGGTGGCTTTGGTGGGTACCAGGGACCATGCGCCACTGCTAGGAGGGCACAAGAAGTTGAGAACATGGATTACATGATCAATATGAAGCTCTCACCGAGCTCTTGAGTCTGGGCTACTTGGGCTGGGTTGGAGCGTGGAATCAGAACAAGTCCACCAAGTACTGGCCCAAGGAGAGCCTAGAGCCTTGGGTCTCTACTCCTATTGGGGGAGATAGCATTCCAGATCTGCTTGCTAAAGTCAGGTGGGAAAACACTGGGCTCTATAGTTCAGGGTGATGGGACTGTTTCTACTGCAGCATACCAACTGGGGACAGAGGACTATGTGGTGACTCTAAAACTAAACAGTCACATACAGAGGGATCCAGACAGGTAAAGATCTAAGCCTGTCTGGGGACAGAAAACCCCAACAGGAAAGACCTCTGTTTAAGATCAAACCTGGTGATCTTTCCACTGGAAAAAAAGTGGGCTGAACAGCACTCCCCAGGGTGCCTGAGTCCCACTCCCTTACCTGGACATGGGCAGAAACCAATGAAAAAAAAAAAAACACAGAAATCAAAGAAGGAACTCCCAAACTCAGGACCCCTAGTCCCATTATGGAACAGGAAAGTAGCAAGGAAGTGGAGACAAAAAATATAAATCCCAAAGAGAGAATAATATGACACCTGACCACAACTGCAATGCAAACATGAAGCAGTTAATGGCTGATATGGAAACTATGAAAAAAGACATGAATGAGATGAAACTCACCAACAAAAGCATAGACTAAAGAATGAATTTAATGGAGAGAAATATGAATGAATTCAGAAACACATTGAGTAAATTGAAGGTGAACCAACTACGGGAGGAGCTAGACAATCAATTGATTAAATTTGATGAGGACTCAAGAAAACTTAAAAATGATTTTCAGGAATCCCTAGCAAAAACAAAAATAGAGTGGAAATTGGATCTCACCAAAGAATTGGAGACTATAAACAAAATTATACCAGAAACCAAAAGTGAAATGCAGTTGTTAAAAACCTCCCTTAAATCAATCAGTACCAGATTTGACAATCTGGGGGACAGACTCTCAGACTTGAGGACAAGACAGAAGGAATTAATAAGGTTGTCATAGGTTTCAATAAATTAAAAAATCAAGTGAGCAATATTTGAGGGATATATGGGATACCATAAAGAGGCCCAATATTAGATTTATGGGGATCCCAGAGGGAAAAGAAGCCCAGGCTAAGGGCATAGGAATTATTTTCAACAGAATTATTCAAGAAAATTTCCCCTATCTATCAAGAGAAATCCCAATCAACATTCAAGGGGCCCAGAGGAATCCAAACAGACAGGACATGAAGAGGAATTTTCCAAGACACATTTTAATTAAGATGCCTAACATAGAAAGCAAAGAGAAAATACTCAAAGCTGCAAAAGAAAAGCAAACCATAGCTTATAAAGGAAAATTCATCAAACTTACCTCAGACTTCTCATTAGAAACATGAAAGCTAGAAGGGCTTGGAATAATGCTTTTCAGGGCCTAAAGAAGTATGGCTTTCAATCTAGACTACTGTACCCAGCAAAGCTATCCCTCAAAATAGATGGAGAATTGAAAGTGTTCTGTGTAGTAAACCAGCTCTACGACTATTTGAACACAAAGCCAAAATTACGCAAGATTCTACAGGACATATCCCACTCAGAAGAAACAAGAAATCTACCTCAGAAGAGTACCAGAGATCAGGCAGGACAATCACAGTCAGTGTGCTAATAACAGCAGCACAGACACCAACCTCCATTAACCCTTCAACATGGCAGGGCTTAGAGCAAACCTCACAATTATGTCTCTGAATATAAATGAACTTAACTCCCCTATAAAAAGACACAGACTTGCACGGTGGATCAGAAAAATGGACCCTTCTATCTGCTGCCTTTAGGAAACACAACTTACCTCTAAAGATAGCAATCTTCTTAGAGTAAAAGAATGGAACACAGTTTATCAGGCATGTGGAAGTAAAAAGTGAGCGGGTGTGGCTATATTAATTTCTGACAAAATAGACTTTACACCAAAATCAATTAAAAAGGATAATGATGGTCACTTCTTACTCATCAAAGGAATGATGCAGCAGGAAGATATCACCGTCATTACCATATAGGCACCAAGTTTCGGTGCAACAGAGTTCATAAAGGAAACCCTACTCAAAAATAAAGCAGAAATAGACTCTAAGTCCATCATAGTAGGAGACTTTAATACACCTCTGTCATCTCTAGACAGATCAAGAAAAAAGAAGGTCAGCAGGGACATAACGGAGTTCAATAACACCATTGATCAGCTGGTGATAACAGATATTTACAGAACGTTCCACCCCAGAGATACAGAATATGCATTCTTCTCAGCAGCGCATGGGACTTTTTCTAAAATTGATTATATATATTAGGCCATAAATAATCCCTAAAGAATTTCAGGAAGATTGATGTAGTTCCTTGCATCATATCAGACCATAATGAATTAAAGGTAGAAATTAACAATGGAACAGGATGCAGAAAAATGCACAAAGTACTGGCACCTGAACAATTTACTCCTAAAAAATGATTGGGTCATCCAAGAAATAAAACAGGAAATTCAAAATTTCCTAGTAGTAAATGATGATATTAAAACATCTTATTAGAACTTGTGGGACACAATGAAGGCAGTCCTAAGGGGGAAGTTCATTGCGCTTAATGCTTTCATATCAAAGACAGAGAGGTCTCAAATCAATGACCTAACCACCCACCTATGACCACTGGAACAGATGGAAAAAGCTGACCCGAGGAGCTCAAGACGAAAGGAAATAATTAAAATCAAAGCTGAGATTAATGAATTGGAAATTAAGAAAATGATTAAAAATTAGATAAATCAAAGAGTTTGTTCTTTGAAAGAGTGAATATTATTGACAAACCCCTGGCCAATTTAATCAAACAAAGAACAGAGACACCCCAATTCAACAAAATCAGAAAGGACAAGGGAGATCACAACAGATCCTGAAGACATTGGAAGTATCATCAGGTCATACTTCCAAAACCTCTATTCCACAAAATTTGAGAACCTGGAAGAAATGGATAAGTTTTTGAACACCTACCAACTACCAAGCTTAACCCAGAACAGATAAAATCACTAAATAAACCTATCACATCCAAAGATTGAAGATGTAATCAAAAACCTTCCCAAAAGGAAAAGCCCAGGAACAGATGGTTTCTCAGCTGAATTCTACCAAGCCTAACAGAGCTGAAACCACTCTTTCTGAAGCTTGTTAGAAGCATAGAAAAAGAGGGAAGGCTTCCAAACACCTATGAAGCTTCCATTGCCCTAATCCCCAAACCAGGGAAGGATACAACAAAAAAAGAGAACTACAGAACCATCTCTCTGATGAACTTAGATGCAAAAGTCCTGAACAAAGTCCTAGCAAACCAGATACAATGCTACATCAAAAGTATTATCCACCCTGACCAAGTTGGCTTTATTCCAGAGATGCAGGGAGAGTTCAACATACGCAAGTCAATAAATGTAATCCACCACATTAATTGGCTCACCCACAAAAACCACATGGTTATCTGAATAGATGCGGAGAAGGTCTTTGACAAAATTCAACCCCAGTTCATGTTCAAAGCTCTGGAAAGAATAGGAATAGATGGCCTACACCTTAATTTAATAAAGACAATTTACAAAACTCCTAAAGCACAAATCGTTCTCAATGGGGAATGACTCAAGGAGTTCCCATTCAATTCAGGAACAAGACAGGTGTGTCCAATCTCACCACTGCTTTTTAACATAGTGCTTGAAGTTCTAGCCCAAATGGTATGACAGGAGAAGGGCTTAAAAGGGATACAAATTGAAAAGGAAGAAATTAAACTATCCCACATTGCAGATGACATGGTCCATTACATATCAGACCCAAAGAATTGTATGAGTAACCTCTTGAAGGTGATTAATGCCTTCAGCAACGTGGCAGGATACAAAATTAAAACACAAAAATCAGTAGCCTTTCTATATGCAGAAGACAAGCAGACAGAAAAAGACATCAGAGAGACTGTCCCATTTTCTGTAGCCCCAAAGAAAATCAAATACCTTGGAATATCACTAACCAAGGTTGTAAAGGACTTATATAAGGAAAATATTGAAACACTCAAGAAGGAAATAGAGGAGGATGTGAGAAGATGGAAAGATATTACATGCTCATGTTTAGGGAGAATCAATAAAGTAAAAATGGCAATCCTGCCAAAAGCGATTTACAGGTTCAATGTCATGCAGATAAAAATCCCAACCCATTTCTTCAGAGACATAGAAAAAATAATCTCTAAATTTATTTGGAAGGGCAAAAGGCCTTGGATAGCCAAAACTATTCTAAGTAAAAAATCCTACTCAAGAGGTATCACCATGCCTGACTTCAAAACATACTACAAAGCCATAGTAATCAAAACAGGATGGTACTGGCATAAAAACAGACAGAGAGATCAGTGGAACAGAATTGAATACCCAGCTTTAAATGGAAATAACTTCAGTTATTTGTTCTTTGACAAGGGGGGTAACAATATATGGTAGGCCAAAGATAGCATCTTCAAAAAATGGTGCTGGACGAATTGGATAAACATGTGTAAAAAAATGAAAATAGATTCACTCCTTTCACTGTGCACAAAAATCAACTCCAAATGGATCAGAGACCTCAGTATAAGTCCTGTAACCATGAACACCCTGTAAGAATTCACAGAGGAGGAAACACAAATGGCCTTGTCCCATCTAAGACAGTGCTTAGCATACTTAAGCATCAAGGAAATGCAAATCAAAACCACAATGAGGTACCACCTTACTCCAGTCAGAATGGCAACCATAAAGAAAACCAACAACAATCATTGCTGGCGAGGATGCAGGGAAAAAGGAACCCGGGAAAAAGGAACCCTCATTCACTGCCGTTGGATTGCAAACTCGTTCAACTGCTATGGAAAGCAGTGTGGAGACTCCTGGACAGAATGCACATAGAACTACCAATAGACACAGCTATCCCTCTACTAGGCATCTACCTGCAAGATGTCACATCTCGATGCAGAAACTTTTATACAACTATATTTATAGCAGCTCAATTAGCCAAGAATTGGAATCAACCCAAATGCCCATCCATGGAGGAATGGACAACGAAACTGTGGTATATTTACATGATGGAATTATACTCAGCTGAAAGGAAAAATGACATATCAAAATTTAGGAAAAAATGGTCTGACTTTGAGCAGATCTTACTAAGTGAACACTCAAAAGATCAGAGAATCGAAGGCCTCATATTCTACCTCATATGCGGTCCTTAACCAGTCTAAATGTCAACGCTACACAGACTAGTAGAAAGAAGTTAGAGGTTATGAATGAGGGGTAAGGGATGGAGGGAGGGGAATGGCTTAAGCATGAGGCTAAACCAAATTAGGTTCAAAAACATAAAATCTTCACGAGCATACTGTAACCTATTGAGTAAGTAGTGGGTGTCGCCTGGCAAGAGGGGCCTAGTAGGGGAGAGAGTCTAAGCCTATGAATAATTGATCATTCTGACAATCCCTGGTCCCAGTCACCGGTTCCTTCCCTCACTGAGCTGTTGACCAAAGTGACCCATGAGATTCCAAAAAAGAAGACAGAATTCTGTCAAAGCCCTTGAATGCCCTCCCCAGGCCTGAGGCAAAACCCTGTTGCTGAAGAAACCACAGAATCAGCATTGATAGACCCTTCAAGGTCCAGAATGGTAACCAGCCCCCAGGTGTTAATCAGTGTATTGCAGGAAGGCACTGGAAAAGCTGCCAGGGGAAGCTGATCAATGACAGCTGGGGTAAACAGAGACCACTAGCATGAAACACAGTCTGCGGCCATGAATAGGCTCACCATATCTGCTAATGGCAGAGAACAGCGAACCAAGAAAGGATCACTCGTGCAATGGAGGAGCCTGGGCCTGGGGGAGACAATCAATTTCTTTTAATTTCGGCCAAATATTCCACTTAGGGAGGGGGAGCCCTTTACTGGAACTGGGGATTCAGGGCGAAATTCACCAGATCCCGCACTCTTGGGCTCCCAAGACAAGATGCACTATGGGAGCCATTGATGGGGTGGCTACTAAAAATAGAATCTTGGTAATCCAGAATTGTGTATATTTGTTAACCTAGACTGATCTCACTCTCCAATGGAAAATGTGTTTGTATTTTTCAGGATGCAGTGAGAGAGCCGTGGCCCATCTAATCATACCATCTGACTCTAGGCAGTTAGCTGAGATCCTGGGAAAAGATGAGCCACCACAGCCATATCGTGGAGGATCCATATGGAACCCCACAGAGATTGATGGGATGAACAAGAGACCCAGAGCCACAGCCATTCAATCAACACAAGATAAGCCAGGTGTCAGAAACCAACAATTTTCAACACAAAGACCCCTAAGCTCACAACATTAAAGCAGCCTTAATACCCACCATGACTCAGGGAACTGAGCGGAAGAGGGGGGCAGAAAGATTGTGAGAGCCGTGGTGGGGGAGACTATCCAGAGGCATGACACCCCTCAGTAACAACACACTTGGTCCAGGAGAACCAGGCTGAGAACTAGGCTATCCATGGTCCCCTGCCACAAGGACTGATCCAGACAACACACCGAAGAGGATATCCAGCTGATTGAGGAAGGGGGGGCATTGGGGAATTGGTGATAACAGCTCATTGTTTGCCCACTAAATAATGTAACTCATTATGGACAATAAATATATATTAAAAAATAAAATAAATAAAAATAGAGAGCTGGGTGTGATGGCACAGGCTGTTAATCCCAGCACTTTGGAGGCTGAGGTAGGAGGATCGACAAGAGTTCTAGGCCACCCTGAGACTACGTAGTGAAATCCAGGCTATCCTGGGCTACAGTGAGATCCCACCTCAAGAAATCAAAATAATAATTTTAAAATGATAAATAAAATTAAAAATAGAAAGAACATTTAATTCCAGTTACTTGCCTACCAATACTCACTGTAGCACTGTTATGGAATCAACCTAGGTGCCCATCAACAGATGAACAGATAAAATGTAGTATATATATATATATATATATATATATATATATATATATATATATATATATATATATATATATATGTGTGTGTGTGTGTGTGTGTGTGTATAAATATATATGTGCATATAAAATGTAATATATATTTTGTGTACATATATATTTGTATATACAGATAATATGTAATATATAATGGAGTATTATTCAGCTATAAAGGAAATTTAAATAACGTTTTGTAGGACAATGATTGTAATTAGAGATAAGTATATAATGCGGAATTAGACAGGCTCAAGAAGTGTTTTCCCTCAAGTACAGTCTAGACTTTGCTAGTTTTGAGTTTATTGCTAAGGATGCCAGGGGCAGAGTCAGAAAGACAACTGCTGCCAAATGTCACAGCCAAGGGGGAATCTCTGCTCCCTTTGTTCCCTGTTCTCAATACTCTCTAATCGCCAGCTACCTTGGTCACTGACTCCTGAACAAAGTGGCCACTTGAGGGCCAAGCTTACTTCAGGAGTGGCTGCTTAGAGTGCTATTAAGAAGTAGGTAAAGATCACTGCCGCTAGCGCCATCTGTAGCTCAATCTTGGGCACGGTGTTCAGCAATTAGGCAGACCTGGGTGCACATCACAAATGCTGGGAGAAGCTGGAAGCCACCATGCCTCAGCAACTGGGTGTCTTCTGCCAAGTTCCCACAGGACGTCTTCGAGGAGAGCTGCCACTGAGTCGCCTTTTAATTTTGAGCTGTGTTCCTGCAACTGGTGACTTACCTGCAATTATACAGGAAGAAGCTGCGTCTGTGATTCCACTTAGCAGTATCCATCCTCTTTCTCATCCTGGGTAAGGGGAGCAGCACCATGAGCTGACCCAGCAGGTACTCTGGGCTGCAGCTGCATGGCAGCTACCACAAAGCTACCTCTGACCCCCTGCTGGATAGTCTGCATAGCAATTCCTTGCCTGAACAAGGGATCATTTTCCTCAAGGCCCAGGGACAAAGGGGCTCACTTTCCCATTAAGTTAGCCTCCAGTAACTCAGCAAATTTAATGTTGACATGTTCCTTGTTATGGGCATGCAGGCATCTCAGTTGTGACTCTGGATAAGCCTTTCACAGTGATGATTTACTCTGCAACCTCAGTTCTGTGGTGTGCTTTTAAAAGCCTTTAGTTCCATTTTCCCAGTGTTTTATTGTAGTCTCTCTCTCTCTCCCTGTGTGTGTGTGTGTGTGTGTGTGTGTGTGTGTGTGTGTGTGTGTGTGTGTGTGATTTTCCAAGTTTCTTTACATGAAGGAACTGAAACCAGAAGTGGTTTTTTTTTTCAATATACTACAATCAACATAAATCTATTACTTGGAAATACTGTAGTAAACATCTGAGAAACCAGGACCATGCTTAAAGAAGTTGCAGGAATTGTAGGAAGGATATGAATTAAGAAACAAATGATTTTGGTTTCTTGAAAGGTTACTGTTACTGTTTGGTGTTTAAGATCATATATAGAATTTTGAGAAAAGAAAGAGTAGCTGTTGCATTTTATTTAGAAATGATCGTAAAAGTTCTACATAACTCAGTGACTAGGAGCCCTTGACTGGAATTGGGGACTCAGGGCGAAATACATTGGGAACCAAAATCTTGGGACCCCCAAAGAGAAATTCACTTTACAAGTGATTTACAAAGAGGCTAATCACAATAGAATATAGCCAATTCAGCAAAGTGTATCTCAGTTAACCTATACTGATCTCACTCTCTGATGGAGATTCTGTTTGTATTTTTCAGAAGCCAGGGAGAGAGCTGTGGTCTTTCCAACCCAACCAACAAGCCACAGGCTGATAGCTGACATCCTGGCAAGAGATGAGCAACACCAGACCTACCGTGGAGGATCCACATGGAACCCAACAGAGAGTGGTGGGATAAACAAGAGATATATAGCCACAGCCAATCAGTCAACCCAGGATGAGCCAGTGAGACAGACACCAACGATTTCCAACACAATCTAAAGCAGAAGTACAGAGGCCTCTAAGACCTCAACAATAAAGCAGCCTTAATACTTATCCACCGTGACTCAGGGCAATGAGCGGAAGAGGGAGTGGAAAGATTGTAAGAGCCATGGCGGAGGAGAATATCCAGAGACATGCCCCCTCTCAGTAACAGCATACAAAGGGAGGTTGAAAAGGGTTGTGTCCTAGGATATCCATAACCCCCCTACCCCATGGACTGATCCAGACTGCCCACGGAGAAGAATATCCAGCTGATTGGGGACAGGGAAGAGGGAAATTGGGGAAATGGGGAAACCAAACTCATTATTTGCTCATTCTATGTATCTAATTATGGATAATAAAAAATTTCTTTGTAGAGAAGGGACAAAAATAGAAAAAGTTTAGGAAGCCCTATTCAAATCCATATCTCATGCTATACATCTGGTTAATTAATGTATCATCTTTAATATCCTTCAGAAATATTATGGAGATTTCTGGGCAAGTGTCTAGTGTTGTTTTTAGGTTTGTTTCTATGTGATTGATACTCATGCTGTAGGAAATGACATTTAATTTTTGGGGGGGCAAGACTAGGGAGATGGTGCCATGGTTAAAAGAGCATCCTTAGAAAGCCTGTAGACCTGGGTTCTATTAACCAGCACCCACATAAAACCAGATGCAAAAGTGGTAAATATGTCTGGTGTTTGTTTGCAATGGCAAGAGACCCACACACATGCAAATTAATAAGTAAATTTTTATAATTTCTCCTTATAATTTCTGATGTTAGTATCTAGAAATATATTCAGTTTTATAATGTTGATGTCATAGCTAGAATTCATGCTAAATTCTTTTATTAATTATAATACCTGATAGATATATTTTAAGGTTTAATGCAAATACTTTTTTGTATATATATGTATACATACATACATACATACATACATACATACATACATACATAGTGAGTTTGGAAACCTTGCACCAAAGACATGAAAGGATTTGCATCATTCTCATTGATTACAACTGAAAAGTGCCTGTCACTATAATGGTAATGGGCTTATGATGACCTACCTAGTGAACTACCCCTTGTTATGTATCATATATGCTGTATTATAACACACAAACACATATATATAATTTTTTAAATATATAAAATTTAAAAAATTAACATTTTGGTTTGAAGCTTTAACATTAGGAAATATGTAATTGAATATCTTTGATGTAAGTGAGATAATTATAATATTTAAGTTAAACAACTTCTTAATCAATAAGGAGTATGCCAAAAATTAAAAAAATGTATGTTGTTGAAGAAGATGAAAATTTTCAAATGAATTAGGTGGAGTCAGTGTTAGAGCACCTGTAAAGCATATACAAAAAAGGAAAAATTATTTTATAACTACCATTTTAATTATTATAAAGTATATACTTGTCACAAACGCACACACACACACACACACACACACATACACACACTGCTGAGAATTGAACCCAGGACTTAGTGCATGCTAGGTGGCATTTTCCCACTGTGCTATATGCCCAATCTCTGAAATTTTAATTTATGTACAAAGTCTCACAAATGTACAGATAAGTACATGCAAATATAGATCAGTAGATACATACATTATATAGTTTTGCTGGTGTAGTATTGGCAAGTTTTCCCATTAAACATTTCTCAAAATATTTAAAAAATAAATAAAACCCAAAAATACTCGCAGGTTTATTCTCTAGGCATATAGTATTCTGCTGAAAATGAAAGTTGTTTCTAATTTTTTTTAAGAATAGATAATATTATATAGATCTTTTGCTTGTTTTAAGTCAGATGCTTTGGGTCTTTGTGCTTTTAGCTATATTTTTATGCATTGATTTGTTTGACTTCCTTATTTATTCTTGATGTTAATCCCACATTGAATGAATAGTTTGAAAATACTTTCTTTCATTCTGTAGTTTGTCTCTTCATTCTGTTGATTGTTTCCTTTGCTGTGTATATATTTTTCCTTTGATTAAATCACATTGGTCTGGCTTCCCATCTGTTGCTTGAACTTTTACAGACGTACTTGAAAAATATTTACTCAAATATTCTAAAATATTTTCTCTAAGTTTTCTCCTAGTAACTTCATATTTTCAGGTCTTTCATTTAGGTTTTTAATCCACTTCGGATTTAATTTTGTAGGGTAAGAAATAAGGACCTAATTTTATGTTTCTGAATGTTGACATCCTTTTTTCCAGCACACTTTGAGATATGTTCTTGTCACATTTGTTGAAAAATAAATTCCGTCTAAACACATGCATTAATTTCTGGTTCCTTTACCCAGTTCCATTATTTTTATACTAGTTTGGTTACTTACAGCATAACTTGAAGTCAGGTGGTATGATGTCTTTTCCTTTAGGATATCATTGGAGATTTATGGTCTGTATCAGTTACTTTCTCATTAATGGGACAAAATTCTTGAACAAAAGCAGCTTATAGAAGGAAAAGTGTTTAATTTGGCTTCCAGTTTTAAGAAGCAGTTTCTATCATGGTGGGAAAGCATGGCAAGGAGCAGATAGCCAGCATCATTGCTTCATATCAGCAGGGAACAAGTACGGAGATCAACCAGGGTTGGAAGCTGTGCTATAACCCCTCAAGGTCTACCCCCAGGGACACAATTTCTCCAAGTCTTCTCCTCCTAAAGGTTCCACAATCTTCCCAAATGGTGTCACCAGCTGGGGGTTTAGAGTTCAAACACATGAACCTATAGGGGATATTTTATCAAACTACCACGTAGGCTTTGTTAGTTAGTTTGGTTGGTTTTTGAGGTAGGGTTTTGCTCCAGCCCTGACTAACCTGGAATTCACTATGTAGTCACAGGCTGGCCTAAAACACATGATGATTCTCCTACCTCTGTCTCCTGAGTGCTGGGATTAAAGACGTGTGCCAGCACGACTAGCCCACATAGGCTTTTATAATTTCATATGAATCATAGGATTTATTCCTGTTTCTGTGAAGAATATTGTTGATATTTTGATGAGGCTTCCTCATTTATTAGAAGAAAACATTCAAGTAGCTAAGAGATATATTAAAATGTTCAACATGACTAATCATCAGGAAAATGTAAATTGAAATAAAAATGAGAGATCATTCCACTTTTCTTTGAATGGCTATCACCAAACAAAGAACAAATAACAAATACTGGTGTAGATAAAGAGGAAGTTTCATACACTGTTGGTAAATTAATACTATCAGTATGAAAAATGCTGCAAAGAATTCTCAAAAACACTAAAAATTACAAATATAATTATAAATATATTTAGATCTTTTGATCTAAAAGTATCACTATTGCTTTTGTATTTAAATAAAAAGAAATCTGTAGGTTGAATTTGCCCTTCATGTTTATGGAAGCATAATTCACATAACCAATGTATGGAATCTACCTAAGTATCCAATAAATAAGTATACATAGAAAATGGGATATATATATATATATAAAATGTATAATATAATATTGTATATATTTATAAAAGGGACTATTACTCAGTTATGTAAAGAATGAAGTACATTCCTATATAGGAACATGGATGAGCTTGAAGGATGTTTTAATAAGTAAAATAAGTGAAACAAAGAAAGAATTGCTGCATATTCTCACTCACACTGGTAAACTATAAAAAGTGAGCTCTGAGAAATAGTGGAATGGTAGTTCCCCAAGGCTTGGAAGGGTAGGATAAAAAGAATGTGGAAGCCAAGCATGGTGGCACACACCTTTAATCACAGCACTCGGGAGGCAGAGGTAGGAGTATTGCCATGAGTTCAAGGCCACCCTGAGACTACATAGTGAATTCCAGGTCAGCCTGGGCTAGAGTGAGACCCTACCTCGAAAAAAAAAAGAATGTGGAGAGGCATGTAAACAGTTATAAAATTATACTTGAATAGGAAGACTATGATCAAGTCACAGTAGAGTAGCTATAATGAAAAATAATATGCGATATTTTTCAAAATGTTTAGAAGAGGATTTGGAATATCCCAGTGCAAATAATTGATAACAGTTTAAAGTGATGGGTATGTTAGTAGCCATGATCTAATCAGTGAATATTCTACACAATTATCAAAATATGAAACTGCAACCATTAATATGTATAATTATTATGCATAAATAAAATAAATGACAATGGCTGTGTAATAATCACCTTTGAGCATATATCATTATGAGTATATATGAGTATTTTAATTAGTTTCTGTGCCTGGAAGAGAAATTGCAACATCACATGAATTTCATGTAAGGTTTATTTTTTGCATGAATCATCATATCACAAATTTTCACTTGGTTAGGTGAATTTATAATTGCCTCCAATAGTAAAATAGCCTAAAACCTAATTAAACATTTTTCTATCTTTGAATTGTGTTGTGTGTAGTTTTAGTATGAGAGTGGTGTATCCTCATTGAAAACATTCACAAGGTACAGCATGGATGGATTTAAATCACTCTTCCATTAATTTTTCCAGAAGACTATATAAACTTTTCTATTATATATATATATATAATGGAACAGGGGTAATACAAAAGGTAGGATATTCAAGACACCAATAGAGTTAAAAAGAGGGACATACTTCTACCCAGTTTTGTGGTACATTCTTGTAATCTCAGCACTTCAGAGTTTGGACACGATATAGCAAATTGGGAACCAAACTGAACTACATAGCAAGTTTATACCAAGCATGGATTATATTGAAAGGCTTTGTCAAAAACCAGGTCAGCCTGGGCTAGAGTGAGACCCTACCTCAAAAAAATGGAGTTTTAGGCCAGACGCGGTGGCGCACACCTTTAATCCCAGCACTTGGGAGGCAGAGGTAGGAGGATTGCTGAGTTCAAGGCCATCCTGAGACTACATAGTGAATTCCAGGTCAGCCTGGATTAGAGTGAGACCCTATCTCGAAACTTCCCCCCCCCAAAATGGAGTTTATATATATATATATAT
>PVHP010023162.1:2500-27646 GCA_004024765.1 Zapus hudsonius
TTCAATCAAAATTTTATGTAATGTGGGAGTCATCAGAAGTGAAGTTCCAGGGATGATTGTCTATTTTCTGCTGAGATTTGATGAGCAGCCTTGTTGCTACGGGTCTGGACAAGGGTATGATCTAATTGGGATACAACCAGGCTCATCTCTTCAGGTCTTCCTTGACCTCTCCATGTAGCATTATTTCCTCCTGGGCATGGGGAAAGACCATCCCTCTGTCCCCCACCACAAAGAGGGTATTGTGTCTTACTCTGAGACTATGAGGCATGTCCTTGGCCAGTTCAATGGAAGCAAGAGGCAGAGGGCAGGCAGGAAGTCAGAGAGAGAGACTGCTTCTGAAGCTGAGGTCATTTCCAGGGTTTCCCAGTCTCCTTTAATTCAGAGTCTTTAGCAAGCCAAAGAGCCAAACTTTGAGGTACTGTCTGAACCCCAATTGCTATAAATGTGTGATTGATCCTGAAATAATTGCCTTGAAGTAACTAAGGGAAAACTGTGTGCCAAGTGAAATAAATTCTTCTCTAACTACATCATAAGATAAACAAATCAAAGGAAATATTTTTTTATCTTATTTACTCAATATACTTGCTGTCCAAACTTGACCACTTTTATGTGCTTTACTCCTAACAAAGACCACTTAAGAGTCTTATTAAAACTTGTTTTTTATAGAAGTAGTGATATGGTGTCACATTTAAGGACTAGGAAACCAGTCTCCACAAGTGATTATTGTGGGACCTTGTGCACATCATTAATCTGCCCAAGACTCAGTTTTCTTACATATGAATTAAGTACTTTTCTAGTAAGTGGGCCATAGGACTGACAAGATGGTTACATTAGTTAACAGATGTGTTATGGTTTGAATCTGAGATGTGCCCTGAAGGCTAATGGTCTGTACATCTAGACCCTGGCTTTGCTGCTGTTTTGAAGTCTGGGGAGCTTCCTTTAGGGCTTGCAACCTGGTCGATGACTAGCATTGGCTCTGGGCTCCAGACTGCAGTCTGCTTCCTGGTCTGTCACCAAGGACACCACTCTGTCCCATGTTCCTGCCACTGCAGGCAAAGCCACCACTGCATGCCTTCCCCTCATGATGGACTGAAATCCCACTGAAACTTAGAGCCAGAATGAAGACATCTTCCGCATAAGCCATTTGTGCCAGATATTTGGTTATAGCCATGCAAAAGTTATAAATACAATATCTAAAGGACTATCAATCATATCTGTCATGTGGTAGGAACATGATAATCATCATTATTGTTAACAGCAATATTTTTATACCAGATCAATAAGACTAACTTTTAATGAAGGAAATGTCTTAAAGTTAGCTATATAACATATTCCAGGGTCTGGAGACATAGCTCAGTGGTTATGGTATTTACCTGCAAAGCTTAAAAACATAGGTTTGATTCTTCAGTACTCACATAAAGCCAGATGCACAGTGGTACATGCATCAGCAGTTCACTCACAGTGGCTGGAGGCCTTGGAATGCCCATTCTCTCTCTCTCTCTTTCTCTCTTCTATCTCTGCTTGCAAATAAATTACTAAATAAATTTTCCAATATTTCACCAATCTATCAATTAATTGCCTTTTTCTATGTCACATTTATCCAGTGATGTGAAGGTAGAAAAACACAAAGTATACCATTTTATTTGTATTTTCATATATTATATGTCGTAGCTACTATTTTAGCTGCTAATATTCTTAAACAATAATTTCTACATATTTTATTCATTAAATGTGTGGGATACTAGTCACAGATGGTTTTATAGCTCTCTCTAAGTCTGAATATCTTCTGGTCTAAATTGTAAACTATAAAGTTACCTTGTAAGATCACAGTATAGTGCTGGAGAGATGGATCAGTGGTTAAGTATATGCTTGCAAAGCCTAATGACCTAGGTTTGATATCCTCAGTACTCATGTAACACTAGATACATAGAGTGGCACATGCATCTGAAGTTCGTTTGTAGTGGCTGGAGTCCTGACATCATGCCCATTCTCTCCCTCCCTTTTTTTCTCTCTCTCTCTCCCATGTCACTCTACTTGCAAATAAATAAATAAATAAAAATAAAAAAGTAATCATGGCATATTTAAAATACTTTGAATATTGATGGCACAACAATTAGCTCATGACGGCATAAAGCTGAACACCAACAGCATGCAAGGAGCAGTGTCTATGTATGTGACCCTTAAATCATAGGGCAGAACAAAATGACAAGTCACATTTGACTTTTAGTTTTAGAAAAGTCAGTTGCTTTAAAAATCTGCAGTATCACAGAAGGTTGGAAAAATCTGGAATTCATAAACTGATGGCAAAAGCATAAAGGGACATAGTCCTGAAGGGGACAATATTTGTAGCATGTATCAATATGCAATCATTTAGTTTATTCTTCCTTGTAGAATATCATGAAGAAGTCTGGCTGGCTCAGAACTTATTATGTAGACCAGGCTGGCCCTAGACTTGCAGTAACTATCCTGAGTGTTGACGTGATAGACACTGCCGCTATGCTTGGCCACCTACCAATATTTAAAGACATGCAGTCTTTGATCCTCCAATCCCACATTCATGATTTGGGTAAGAAAGGCCCACAGATTCAGCCATCCATGAGTCCATTGTGGGCACCATAAGAGCTGGATTCAAGAGGAGGCACCTTGGCATTGTGCTAAAGGCCACCTCATACTCACTAGATCAGTAACTCCTTTAGTCCACGTGAACATGAATCACCAAAAGATCTACTTCAAATGTAGGTTCTTGGATGGTTTTCTAATAAGCTCCATGAATTTCTGATAATAGTCCTCAAATTCACTTGAAATACCAAGGCTCAAGTATTTCCTTCTATGGGAGCTCTTTAAACATGGAAATAAAAAAAAATCTGGCCAGTGTAGTCCTCACTCTAACAATCCCCAGCATCAGACAACAGCAATCACTCTGAGCACCTCTGCTTTTTATTCATCTTTAATTTGTTTTAGACAAACACAGTGAATCCATACTGTATCTGGAATCTAGCCCAATGTCTAATTTTTGAAAGATAAATTGCAGAGTTCTACTTATAGAAAGATAAATTGCAGAGTTATATATATGTATATATATTAGTTCTATATATATATATGTATATATGTATTCATATGCTAAGCTACTTTTTACACTGGTTTAGTCTGGGAGAAGGCATGTGCCAGTCACAGAGCTGCAACAACAGACCACTGAGTTCTAAAACCCACAGGTTCTGCTTCAGTGAGTCTCAGGTGGGTAGAGAGTTGGATCCTCTAACAAGTTCCCAAGTGATCCCATGTAGCTTTTCAGGGATGTTATTGTGACAACCACTGCCCTTTGCCATCATTTCTACACAAGAAAAGCAAAAGCAAAATAGAAAAAAAAAAAAAGAAAAACAAACCATGAATCCCAGAAAGTTCAAATCAATTCTAAGGAAAGATTTTTGTTTATTTGCATAAGTCAAACTGGAAAATCAGGGCCTTTCAATCTTCCCAGAAGAAAGGTACTTTCAAAGCCAAGGGCATACCTCTTAGAAGTGCTTCACACCGGAGCCAAGTGCATTAGAAGAGTGAAGGAAAAATCTCAATGACTTTCTGGAGTAAGAACACCACTGACTCACTCACCATCACACGCATGGCCACAGAGGTAAGGAAAGCTGCAATGCCCTCATACTAAGACATTGCACAACTATGTTCCTGATAAGTCCATTGAGATAAAGTACTCCAGTTTGTGTGTGACTCTTGATATCTACAGGAAGAAGAGAAGGGGAATTTCCTGATCTTCCCACATTCCTAAGGTGTTTGGAGGACTAAGGGGATGAAGGAAGCAAAGGGGAGCAAATGTAACAAGATTATCAATAGTAATGAGCCCACTGAACTCTGTAAATTTTATCTCTTGAACTGTAGCAATACTTTTAGGATTAAAACTGTTTTCCCAGAAAGAATTTTTTGGGGAAGTTGGGATTATGGTTAGTGAGCATATATATTTTTTTCTTTTTTATTGATTTGAATTTTAGAGAACTAATATGAACATTAGTAAGCATCTGTGTGAATCATTTTTATTCTGAATGTTTATTGAGTTCACAATGAGCCACCAGGCATTTATCCAAAATGATTCACCATATCAATTAGATATCTGTTGTGTGAAAATTTTCCCCCCGGGAAGACATGAACACATTACTATCCACCCCAGAGAGATCTCAGGCAGCAAAGCCAAGCATGATTATACCAAATTTAGTTTGTGGACTACTGAGTTTATTGGGGGTACTTACAGAGCACAGGTGGGTGAAGCCACCATCTGGGATACCCCTCTAGTTAGCCTCTAACTTTTTCTCCAGCCTCTCCCAGATCACTTACAGCTGTGAGGAGGGAAGAGAGACCAACCACTGAGATCCCAGGAGAGAGTGTTGTGTCCTTCTCCTTGTCCCTCTGATAGGATGTGTTAGTGACTCGGTAACCACAGCCAGAAACCTGGCGATCACTGGCTTGTTCTGCTCCAAAGCTGCCAGGGCCATCCAGTCATAGCATTCTCTAATTGAAGAAGCTACCATGTTGTGCCTGGAGGAATGATGCCATACAACAACAGGCATTTAAAATTGTTTTTCACATTTGAAAAAATTAGACTTTTTTTGGTTGTATGTCTCTGTGTGTGCGTGTGTGTGTGTGTGCGCGCGCGCGCGCCCGCGCATGCACACATAAGCATGCACATGCCATGGGGCACATGTGGAGGCCAGAGAACACCCACATGTGGAGTCCAGAGAACACCTTTCAGGTGCCAATCCTCATGGCCTCCTTGTCTGAGGCAGGGTCTAGCATTTTTCTCACTTCATTCACTAGCTCTTCTGTGAGCTTCTGGGTGTGCTCACCTGTCTTCACCTCCTTTCTCACTGCAGACATGCTGAAGCTACAGATGCTGGTGTTACAGGGCCCAGCTTTATGTGGGTGTTGGAGATCCAAATGATGCTTGCACAGCAAGTGCTTTATCTGCTGAGCCATCTCCTTAGTCCTCAAAATGCTACATTTTTCAAAAATGAATTAATACTTGACCTTGAAGGAAAAAAGCCATTTACATTTGAAACTTCTAAATTAAGCAATAAGAATAATGTTTTCCCTAAAATGTATAAAATACTTCAGGAGGTTATTATAAATTTGCTCTTTAAAAAAGAATTGTGTTACTAAATTTACAGGTTTTTTTCAAAGCAGAGCCTAGGATCCCTTTAAATTCTTTAACAGTTTATTTTTTTCTGTTTTTAAATATGAGATTACTATATAAATATATAAATTTTATGAAATGTTCATATATGAACAATTAAATGAAAGTTTTCCAACACTTATCAGAGAATTTAATGGTGGTTGATGGTGGTGGAGGGTGGATAGCTGAGAAAATAGTTCAATCAATAAAGTGCTTACCTTGCAAGCATAAGGACCTGAGTTCATTGAACATGCCTGGCATGGTGGTGTACTCTTGGAATTGTGCATATGGAAGTGGAGGTAAGCACATCCTTAAGTTGGGCTGGCAGGCCAGGGTAGCCTGATCAATGAGCTCCACACCAATAAGAGACTCTCTCAAAAGAGAGTGTGGCATTCCTGAGAAATGACACCCTTGATTGTCTTCTGGACTCCACAATTACACATGAACACATGAACCTGCACATATATGTGGACCTGCACACAAACATGCACATACACACAAAAGGTATTTAATAATAGTCTATCCTCTAAAATTTGTATATTATCTGTTATTCAATTAATTTCTGCTTGTGTGGGCTAGTGTATGAGAGAGATATATACATATATATGTATACATATATATATACATATATATATACAGATGTTGTATACAAACTAATTTGTCATCTACTGTTTTATGTAAAATTATGACTTTTTTCTATACTTCATCTTCTCTACTCCATATAAAATTTTAAATATAAGAATAATGCAATTTAATTTTCTTCCTATTGATGCATTAACTAGCTTTGTGCCATTCAAACAATGCTGCAAAGAATATTCTTCTAACACAACTTTGTGCATAAATACTAGAGCTTCCTAGAGGTGTTATTGTGGACCCAAGACTGTACTCTTAAATTTTTGATCATGCGATAATGTCCTCCAAAGAGCTAGTAACATTCATCATTTTCCCAAAACATTTTCTCTCAGCATGAACATTATTAAAATACTTTTTCTCTTAAAAATAGTAGGATAAAAATGGCATTGAATTTTGTGAGAGTTTCCAATTGTTTGATGATTAGTGGTTGAATAGACAATGAATTTGTCTCAAAAGCAGCAGTGAGAAGATGGAAGGGGACGGCATTCAACATTCACAGTATATTAGAAAAGTGAAAGGCTTTGGTGTCAAAATGGAGAGTTTAAAATAGCTTACATAGTTTTTAAGTTGTTTTCTTTCTCTGTCTTGTCTCTTTCTCTAATGTCCCTCACCTCCACCACCCCCACACACATCTCTCTTCTCATGGCCAATCAGAGCTGGTGGACCAGTTTACTCATTAAGTCAGACATTCAGTGGCATGGCCTTTAGTAGATTATCTTTGTATATATGGTGAAGGCTGGATTGCCACATATCTACACAAGCTTATGGGAAGGGAACACACAGCTAAAAGGGAGAATGACTTAGACATCTGTGAGTAGATTTTAGTGATAGGGTCCAGAATGCACCTTGGCATTTGGAAAGACAAGATGAGCAAAAGATAAATATCTCTCTCCCTTCTTTCTTCCCTGATGCAGGCCATAAAGAATCCTCTGGGGTGGGATGGAGGGTAAGGAGATGTGAGGTAAGTTTTATTAACAACTTGATCTGTATAGTAATCCACAGTGATCTTAGGTTGATCTCTGAGCTTGCTTACAGGAAGGATTGACAAGAGGAGGCCCTTCCTCCAGAGTGAGTCATGCCTCCCAGAGAGGACTGGATGTAAGGAAGCTTGAGGGAAAGAGAAACCCTCTTCCTTCCTCCCCCACTGCTTGGTGTTATGACTTTCACTCGTATCCTGCTCTCCTGCCTTGACATTGGAACCCAGTTTCCTTGGCCTCACAGAGACCTTCTTCAAGAAACTCCCATTACTGGAAACTGCAGGGGAAGACGCTAGTCACAAATTCTGTCCTATCTTCTGTGATTTGAATCAGGTTACTGTTTATCTGATGTATACTTTTCCAACATATAGAGAAAGTCCTGACTGTTGGCTGATTTTCTACTCTCTACTTCACTCCAGGGAGCATCATTATTCATTAGCCACATTTCTACAGGTCCAAATGCTGACAGTCCTTCCATCTGTAGCTAATTCTGGGAATCACAACCACTTTTTGTGCATGTGTGTGCAGTTTGTGTTGTGATGTACAGATTGTGCATGTGTGTACAGATGTGCTCATCCTGTTCACATGCATGTGAAGACAGAAGGGTGTCTCCCTCTGTTACTCTCCCACCTTATGTCATGTTCCAGAGTCTCTCAGGAGCCTGAAGCTCACCCAGTTTTTCAACAGTGGCAAACTAGCAAGCCCCAGTGATCCAACTTGTCTCTGTCCACAAGTGGTTAAGTGCACCCAGCTTTTCATGCTGGTCCTGAGGATTGAACTCAAGTTCTCATGCAAAAGCTCTCTTACCTGCTGAGCCATCATCTCCTTAGCCCCCAAGTCACCTGAGGGTGAAGAAATATCACATTGTCTTTTCTACCCCCAAATGGCTACAAGGGATTGTGATGCAGAGGTCACATCACCCACCACAGTTTTCAGTTTTTGCTGAAGAGAACCATCATAGTCAGATAAGGAGACCAGCATTTCCTTTGTGAATTTTTGCTTTATTTTCTTATTTGAAAGAATGTTTGTTTTCTAGCAATTCCCAGTGGACATGGAAGGAAGATGTGTTGATTGTCTGTAATAAACTTATTTAAAAAAAAACTTTTGGATTCCTTTCTTCATGGTGTTAGTACACCTTGTTGAAATGTTGGCCCAGTTCATCTGGGTATTTTATCTGCTTTGGTATAACTCTCTTAAGATAAGATGCCAATGAGGCTCATCAGGTGCCCGATGGTGGACTCTAAGCCTTAAGGTTCATTTTTGGTATCTTCTGGAAATGGGCTTAATGATTTCTCACCTGAGGACTGCTGGCTGTAGCTCTGGTCATGGGAACTGAAACAGCAGCAGATAATAAGGTAAAGCATGAGAAGAATTGGCATCTCTTTGTAAGTCAAGAGCAGGAATGAGGCCCCAAAGGGCTTTTTGCCTGGAGAGACCCTATTTCCCCAAATGGGAAGAGAGCTTCTTTCTTTGTACAAAATTATCTTGGGAAGATTTTGGCAACTTAAGTTCACACTCACCGTCTACCTAAATATCCTCATCCCAATTTTTACAGTTTATTTCTTCAACCAACGCCTTGGTATTATTGTAAGAGCCCTGTTAATGTTGCACATTTATAAGATGTGATTTTCTGTGATTTCCACAATTACATGTGAGTTCAATCCCCAGGCATGTCTGCCGTCTAGTTACTAAGTAAAGAATTGTTTTAAAGTCATTATAATTGCTCTCTAGTTCTCCACTATAGCTTTAGTTTTAAATATACATCCTTGCTTTATTTTCTTTGTAAGCTCCACAGCCTAGTCATAAAAAACTAAGCCAACCCTATAGTCTTTTAAATTACCATATTGCCATCAAAAACAAATACAAAAGCCATTTGATATGTGCCTCTCTACCCCACTCTGGCACTGGCAATAACCTGAGTAATTATAATACATAGGATGCCCTTTTCCTCCAAGAAGGCCATGCTCTTCTCAAATAGCAGGTCAGCTCAGCAGCACTGAGGCTCTGTTTCCTGTGGATTCCCCTGCTATTAAACACAATCTCATGGAGAATACCTATGGGAATAAGGTTCTCCTAGAATGATTTAAAGAAAGATACTTGAGAGAATTGCCACTGTGTATATGAGTGTAGAGCAAAGGATAGTGAACCATCATCCACAGACCGCATCGATAGGAAGGTATGCTGTTTGCAGGACCCAAAGTTCAGACTGCTTTGAACCAGAGGGCTTCCATAGAAGGCCCGAGTATGAGGCCACTTTTCAGAAGCTTTGGCTTTCCAAGGATGCCGCCAGTGCTAAGTACAGTCACTGAGTATGGGACAGATTGGACAAGAGGCATTCTGACCTCTGCTGGCATCCTGCAGTCTCCTTCCAGTGATAGAAGACAGAAATTGACTAGGCAGTTTATGGGTGATAGACCCTAAAGTGACTTACTTTATGTTTCATAAATGTAGCAATTGTCATTAGGCCTGTTGTAGAAAATCCAGATCATTACACTTCACTACAGATCAGAAAGATCTGGCCCTTCCTTATCTTGGCCCCTGAGGGAGTCCTTCCACCCCCTTCCTGGGGAACTAAGCTTCCTAAGAAGATTGCCCTTTTCCAGAGATCATGACTGCACACACGAGACTCTAGGACTAGACTGGCTAATCTAGCCCATCCATGAGGCTCATCAAAAGCCTGAACCTGAGTTTGAGGCAGGCTTCTAACCTTCCCCTCTTGCATCCCTGGCCAAAAATTCTGCCTTGCTTCCTCCTCTTACATTCAGAGTTCCCCAAACCCAGTTTTGCCTCCTTGAGCAGGAGTTATGTCTTCCTTTCTTCCTTCCTTCTGTTAAACCCCCTTCTCATAAAGCTTTCCCCCTTACAGCTCTAAGCTATAATAAAATCTTTCTGATCCTTATCCTCTGGTCTATGACTTTCATTCTTCAGATTCATAACACAATAATCAGGAACACCTCAAATTATAGGTGCATTAGTGTATGTTGGTACATTAAAGGGGAGCCCCAAATTCCTGTGCCTCCACTGGCAGAGATAAAGTAGAAACTGAACAACTATGGAAAATTGGATTTGTATTCCTTGGGGGTCAGCCTCTTGAACACAGGAAAAGGCAGTGGAAGGAAAGGATGGATTTGGGAAGGAGTATGGAAATGGGAGAAGTGCAAATGATCACGCACCATTTCTTCTTACTCTTGCTTGACTGCCACGGCCACATTTTACAACTAATAAAGTATACTGGTCAAATTCCTCTTACTCCAACAAAATACCTGACAAATATTTATGATCCTGGTTGTTCAAATTCAAGCTTCAGACACTCCAATTATTTGGGCTTCTAGTGAAGACAGCCTGCCACCCTGAGAGTTCATGTTGGAGTGAGTGATCACATTTCAAGCCAGAAAGGTAGGGAGAGAGAGAGAGAGAGAGAGAGATTCAGGGAGGGACAGAGGAAGGAAAAGCTTGGATCCCATAGATCTCAACATAGAAATGAAAGGAAATTGAAAATGATGGTGTTGAAATGGTAGGCCACAAATAATGCACCGATACAATATGTCATGCTCTTTTAAACAATGTTAAAGAAATATTTTCTGATAGAACATGTCAATATCTGGAAATGAGCCAGAGCTCATGACCTTACTGGAATGTGAAGCTCAAAGGATAAGGACCCTGTGGTTTGGTTTAGGGGTGAGCATCCTTACCAAGAAGCACTGTGTGGGCTGGAGAGATGGCTCAGCGGTTAAGGCACTTGCCTCTAGTGCCTAAGGCCATGGGTTCAATTCCCCAGATCCCACATAAGCCACACCCACAAGGTGGCAGCCCTGGTGTACTCTCTCTCTTTCTCTTTCTCTCTCTCTCTCTATCTCTATCTCTCTGCTTGAAAATGAATAAATAAAAATATTTTAAAAAAAAGAAGCACTGTGTCCCCTTGGGCCTTTCCTGTAGCATGGAACTCAGTGCATGTTATCCACCCATGTCACAATTTCAGTTCTGAGTTTGTTCATTAATGTGAGCAGAGAGTAAAAGAGACACAGCGGCAAAGAAGGGTCCAGTTTTTCTAAGGTTTCATTGTGTGATGTAGGGAAGGCACAGAGGAGTCGGAGTCAATCTGCTTTTATGACCTTTCCAGGGAAATCCTGTGTCGACTCAGCCAGGCAGAAATGTTAGACATTCATTCACTGGTTACAGTGTATCCCAATCGCATGTTATGGAAAAGATAATATGAATTTGGAAAAAATAAATAAATGTAGAAAAACAATCTATTCACTTGGGAAAAAATTAGCAGCATGCTGGGAGCTGAATTTTATGCAAAGTATATTTTGCTCTCCTCCTGCTAAGGGACATTGAATGGAAAAATGGATCCACTGTTTTTAAAACCAAGAAACAAGAAAGTTACCTTTCAATGCTTTTATGAATATATAAATAATGAAAAATAAATCCAGTTACATTCTTTAACTCCTGCCTCTCCCCAACCCTAAGAGTGATGGCTTTAATTTAGCATGACCTACTGTCAGTTCAGGAGATTTCCACCCTGAGAACTTCTAGCAGAGTCAAAAATCAGTCACAGTCAGAAAGAAATAAAGACTGTTTTTATGAGAGTGCTCGAAACTGCATTGCAATTCTATCTTTAAAAGTTGCAAAGTTCCTGGCTGATGATTTTCTATCATGTCATTTTAAAACTATTTTGGCATGTTCTCTGAATACTGCATATGTTGACTATTCAAAAATTAATAAAAAGTTATTATATTTTTTGGAACAGAGTATCTTTGAGAAATCAAACACCTATCCCAAAACAAAGACGTTGTCCAACTTATTGGAGGTGACAGACATGAGCCTGGAGTAGACCTCAGCTCTGCAGTGCATTAGAAGTAAAAGAGGAATTTGGAATCAGCTGGTCTCACAGGAAAAGTGATGATGGAAAGGATACTGCATGGGTTTTGGAAGTGACCACTCGTATTCTCCAAAGATGTTCTTCCTGTGCATCTCTGGACCTAGTAGACAGACAGGCGTCAGTTTGCCCTCTAAATCCTGAGGATGCTCAAGAAAGCCCAGTGAAGAGACAGAGGCAGCAGAGTAGAGATAGAGTTGTAAGGAGATATGGATTTGTTATTAATTAAACAGTAACTGTAACAAAAACTCAGAGCCTTTATGTCCTCATGCTGGGATAACAAATTATCTGAAATTTAGCAAGAACAGAAGGAGTCAAATGGATTCAGGGAATAGTTTTTTTTTAATTGTCCATAATGAGTTACATTGTTTTGTGGGCCAACATTGAGTTATTATCCCCAATTCCTCATTTCCCCCCTCCCCATCCCCAGTCAGCTGGATATCCTCCTCTGTAGGCCACCTGGATCAGTCTGTGTGGTAGAGGACCATGGATAGCCTAGTATTCAGCCGGGTTCTCCTGACCCAAGTGTATTGTTACTGAGGGGTACCATGCCTCAATCTCCCCCACCAAGGCTCTCACAATCTTTCCGCGCCCTCTTGTGCTCAGTTCCCTGAGTCGTATTGGGTATTAAGGCTGCTTTAATGTTGTGAGCTTAGGGGTTTTTGTGTCAAGAATCGTTGTTTTCTGTCCCACTGACTTATCCTATGTTTATTGAATGGCTGTGGCTGTGGCTGTGGATCCCTTGTTCATCTCATCATTCTCTGCATGGTTCCATATGGATCCTCTACGATATGACTGTGGTGGCTCATCACTTGCCAGGATCTTGGCTTTCTGCCTGTGGTCAGTTGGTAGGGTTATATTGGCCACAGCTCCCTCGCTGCATCCTGAAAAATACAAACACAATCTCCATCGGAGAGTGAGATCAGTATAGAATAACAAATATACACCATTCTGGATTACCTAGATTCTGTTTTTAGTAGCCTCCCCATCAGTCTCTTGCATAGTGCATCTTTTCTTGGGAGCCCAAGAGTACGGGATCTGATGCATATCGCCCTGAATCCCCAGTTCCAATCAAGGGTTCTCCCTCACTGAATGGAATATTTGGCCAAATTTAATAGATGTTGATTGTCTCCCCCAGGCCCAGGCTCCACCATTGCACAACTGCTCCTTTCTTGGTTTGCTGTTCTTTCCCAGTAGGAGGTGTGGTCAGCCTACTAATGGCCGCAGACTGTGTTTCATGCCAGTGGTCTGTTTACTCCGTCTGTCATTGCCTTCCATCCCTGCACTAACTGCCATCTGGGGGCTAGTTACCATTCCAGACCTCGAAGGGTCTCTCGATGCTGATGGATGGCATTCTGTGGTTTCTTCAGCAACAGGGTTTTGCCCCAGGCCTGGGGAGGGCGTTCAAGAACCTTGACAGAATTCTATCTTATTTTTGGAAACTCATGGTTCACTTTTGTCAACAGCTCAGTAAGGGAAGGAACCGGTGGCTGGAAACTGGAGTTGTCAGACTGATCAATTATTCACAGGCTTAGACATTCTCCCCAACTACTCATGGCCCCTCTTGTCAGTTGATGCCCACTACATACTCTGTAGGTTACAGTATGCTCGTAAGAATTTTATGTTTTTGAACCTAATTTGGTTTGGCCTCATGTTTGAGCCATTTCCCTCCCCCTTTCCCTTACCCCACTCTTATACCCTCTCAGTTCTTTCTACCAGTCTGGATAAAGAAAACGGTTATCCTGGCTAAGGACCGCATATGAGGGAGAGTATGCGGAGTTCCATTCTCTGTTCTTTTGAGTGTTCGCTTAGTAAGATCTGTTCGAAGTCAGACCATTTTTCCCTAAATTTTGATGTGTCATTTTTCCTTTCAGCTGAGTATAATTCCATCATGTAAATATACCAGAGTTTCATTGTCCATTCCTCCATGGATGGGCAATTGGGTTGATTCCAATTCTTGGCTATTATGAATTGAGCTGCCATAAATATAATTGTACAAAATTTTCTGCATCGAGATGTGGCATCCTGCGGGTAGATGCCTAGTAGAGGGATAGCTGGGTCATTTGGTAGTTCTATGTCCATTCTGTCTAGGAGTCTCCACACTGCTTTCCATAACGGTTGAACAAGTTTGCAATCCCACCATCAGCGAATGAGGGTTCCTTTTTCCCTCCATCCTCGCCAGCAACGATTGTTGTTGGTTTTCTTTATGATTGTCATTCTGACCGGGGTAAGGTGGTGTCTCATTGTGGTTTTGATTTGCATTTCCCTCATGCTTAGGGATTATGAGCACTTTCTCAGGTGAGAAAAGGCCATTTGTGTTTCCTCCTCTGTGAAATCTCTGTTGAGATAAGTGCCCAATTTTGTGAGGGGGCATTTTGGGTTTTTGTTATTAATTTTTTTGAGTTCTCTGTAGGTTCTGGAAATTAGGCCTCTGTCTGAGTTTTAGCTGGCGAAAATCATTTCCCAATTTTAAGGGGGTCTATTGGCTCTGAGTATGGTTTGTTTGTCTGTACAGAAGCTTTTGAGCCTGATCAGGTCCCATTGGTTAAGCGTTTGTTGTATTTCCTGGGATGCTGGAAATTTGCTTAGGAATTTTTTTTTCCTACTCCTATTTCATGTAGAGTTTTTCCTTTTTTTTTTTTCCGTACAGGGTGTTCAGGGTTATCGATTTATATTAAGGTATCTGAAGCATTTGGAGTTGATTTTTGTGCATGGTGAAAGGAGTGGGTCTATTTTCATTTTTTTACATGTTTTTATCCAATTCATCCAGCAATATTTGTTGAAGATGCTATCTTTGACCCAGCATACATTGTTGGCTCCCTTGTCAAAGACCAAATAACTGAAGTTACTTCCTATTAAAGTGGGGTCTTCAATCCTGTTCCATTGATCTGTCTGTTTTTATGCCACTACCTGATGTTTTAGTTACTATGGCTTTGTAGTGTGTTTTGAAGTCAGGGATAGTGATATTTCCTGAGAAGGTATTTTTTACTTAAAATAGTTTTAGATATCTAAGGTCTTTGACCCTTCCAAATAAATTTAGAGATTATGTTTTCTATGTCTGTGAAGAAAGAGGTTGGGATTTTTATCGGCATGCCATTGAATCTGTAAATCACTTTTGGCAGGATTGCCATTTTTACTATATTGATTCTCCCTATCCATAAACATGCAATATCTTTCCATATTCTCATGTCCTCCTTTATTTCCTTCTTGAGTGTTTCAATATTTTCCTTATATAAGTCCTTTATAACCTTGGTGAGTGATATTCCAAGGTATTTGATTTTCTTTGAGACTATAGAAAATGGGACAGTCTCTCTTATGTCTTTTTAGGTCCACTCGTCTTCTGCATATAGAAAGACTACTGATTTTTGTGTGTTAATTTTGTATCCTGCCACATTGCTGAAGGCATTAATCACCTTCAAGAGGTTACTGATACTATTCTTTGGGTCTGATATATAAAGGATCATGTCATCTGCAAAAAGGGATAGTTTAATTTCTTCCTTTCTGATTTGTATCCCCTTTATGCCCTTCTCTTGTCTAATTGCTTGGTCTAGAACTTCAAGCACTATGTTAAAGAGCAGAGGTCAGAGTGGACACCCCTGTCTTGTTCCTGAGTTAAGCAGGAACTCATTGAGTCGTTCCCCAATGAGAATGATTTGTGCTTTAGGAGTTTTGTAAATTTTCTTTATTAAATTGAGGTATAGGCCATCTATGTCTATTCTTTCCAGAGCTCTGAATATGAAGTGGTGTTGATTTTTATCAAAGGCCTTCTCCACATCTATTGAGATAACCATGTGGTTTTTGTGATTGAGCCAATTAATGTGATGTATTACATTTACCGACTTGCATATGTTGAACCATCCCTACATCTCTGGGATAAAGTCAACTTGGTCAGGGTGGATAATGTTTTTGATATAGCATTGTATCTGGCTTGCTAGGATTTGTTCATGATTTTTGCATCTAAGCTTATGAGAGATATGGGTCTTTTCTTGTTGTGTCTTTGTCTGGTTTGGGGATTAGGGCAATGACAGCTTCATAGAAGGCATGTGGAAGCCTTCCCTCTTTTTCTATGCTTCTAACAAGCTTCAGAAAGAGTGTTTTCAGCTCTGTGATGAAGGATCATCTGTGAAACCATCTGGTCCTAAGCTTTTCCTTTTGGGAAGGTTTTTGATTACATCTTCAATTTCTGTTGATGTGATAGGTTTATTTAGTGATTTTATCTGCTCGTGTTTAAGCTTTGGCAATTGCTAGGTGTCCAAAAGCTTATCCATTTCTTCCAGGTTCTCTAATTTTTGGAGTAGAGGTTTTCAAAGTATGACCTGATGATTTTTCCTATGTCTGTGGGATCTGTTGTGATCTCACCATTGTCCTTTCTGATTTTTTTGATTTGGGATTTCTTATTACTTCATTTAATTAAATTGGCCAGGGGGTTGTTGATCTTATTAACTTTTTCAAAGTACCAACTCTTTGATTTATCTATTTTTTGAATCATTTTCTTTATTTCCACTTCCTTAATCTCAGCTCTGATTTTAATTATTTCCTTTTGTCTTGCACTCCTTGGGTTAGCTTTTTCTGTCTGTTCCAATGATCTTAGGTGGGTGGTTAGGTGATTGATTTGAGACCTCTCTGACTTTCATATGAAGGCGTTTATCGCAATGAACTTCCTTAGTATTGCCTTCAATGTGTCCCACAAGTTCTGATCAGATGTGTTATCATCATCATTTATTACTAGGAAATTCTGAATTTCCTGTTTTATTTCTTGGATGACCCAATCCTTTTTAGAAGCAATTTTTTCAGGCGCCAGTACTTTGTGTATTTTCTGGATTCTGTTACATTGTTAATTTCTACCTTTAATGCACTATGGTCTGATATGATGCAAGGAACTATGTCAATCTTCCTGAATTTGTTTAGGAAAGATTTGTTACCTAAAATGTGATCAATTTTAGAAAAAGTCCAATACGCTGCTGAGAAGAATGTATATTCTGTGTCTTTGGGGTAGAACAGATATTCTGTAAATATCTGTTATCCCTAGCAGGTCAATGGTGTTATTAAGCTCCATTTTGGCCCTGCTGATCTTCTGTTTGATTGATCTGTCTAGAGCTAATAGAGGTGTTTTAAAGTCTCCTACTATGATGGAATTAGAGTCTATTTCTGCTTTATTTTTGAATAGGGTTTCCTTTTTGAACTGTGTTGCACCCAAATTTGGTGTGTATATGTTGATGATGGTGATATCTTCCTGTTGGATCATTCCTTTGATGAGTAAGAAGTGACCAACCTTGTCCTTTTTAGTTGATTTTGGTGTAAAGTATATTTTGTCAGAGATTAATGTAGCCACACCTGATTGCTTTTTACTTCCACATGCCTGATAAACTGTTTTCCATCCTCTTACTCTAATAAAATTATTGTCTTTAGAAGTAAAGTACATTTCCTGAAGGCAGCAGATGGAAGGGTCCATTTTTCTGATCCAACCTGCAAGTTTGTGTCTTTTTTAGGGGAGTTAAGTCCATTTATATTCAGTGATATAACTGTGAGGTTTGCTTCAAGCCATGCCATGATGAAGGGTTAATGGGGGTTGTTGTCTGTGCTGCTGTTATTAGCACACTGACTGTGATTGTCGTATCTGATCTCTGGTACTCTTCTGACTTAGATTTCTTGTTTCTTCTGTGTGGGATATCTCTTGTAGGATCTTTTGAAATTTTGGCTTTGCTTTCAAATAGTCTTAGAGCTGGTTTACTTCATGGAACACCTTCAATTCTCTATTTATTATGAGGGCTAGCTTTGCTGGGTATAGTAGTTCAGGTTGAAAGCCATACTTCTTTAGGCCCTGAAAAGCATTATTCCAAGCCCTTCTGGCTTTCATGGTTTCTAATGAGAAGTGTGAGGTAAGTCTGATGGCTTTTCCTTTTTAAGTTATGGTTTGCTTTTCTCCAGCAGTTTTGAGCATTTTCTCTTTTCTATGTTAGGCATCTTAATTAGTATGTGTCTTGGAGAATTCCTCTTCATGTCCTGTCTGTTTGCAGTCCTCTAGGCCCCTTGAAAGTTGAGTGGGCTTTCTCTTGTTAGATAGGGGAAATTTTCTTGAATGATTCTTTTGAAAATGTTTCCTATGCCCTTAGCCTGATCTTCTCCCTCTGGGATCCCCATGATTCTAATATTGGATTTCTTTATGGTATCCCAAAGATCCCTCAAATTATGCTTGTTAGAATGGAAATGACCATGAGAGACCACTCTCAAAGGAAAGGTTTTTAATAGGAGGAAAAGCGAGCTGCCAGGCTTTTTTCACCAAGAGTGGTAAAAAGGCGTGCGAGGCAGGTTTAGATCAGGGCTTTTAAAGGGAAAAACGTTCAGGTTGGGGTCTTGTTGGTCACACGAGGTTGGGTGCGGGGCTCAGGGGGTCACGTGCTCTCAGGATCAGGAGGGGGTCGGAAGGACAGTCTCTCGGGCCAGGTGTTTTTTCTTGTTTACGAGAGGAAGTCTTTATCTTTGATCTTTGTTGATACTGAGTTTGGTTTGGGAAGAGGATCAGGATGCAGCCTGAATTCAGACCTTATATCCCAGCCTTTTGTTATGGAGTATGGGCGAAGTCTCTCAGTGAGGCTTCTTCCTGCCTAGAATGGGGCGAAATCCAGGGGAGGCTGGGATGAGATGGCCATTTTCAGGGTCCGGGGATGAAGTCAGGCTCAGACGTGGCGACAGGCTGGTAGGAAGAAGTCATTAATAACTGATTAAACTTTTTGTGAGTAAGGCGGTATATCTGTTTTTGTATATATTTCAGGAGACAAGGGGCTATGAGGAGCATTAAACTTATCCCTGTTATTGGTCCTAAAAGTGGTGCAAGCCAAGGCCATATGGACCCCAGGGTACTCCAAGGACTTAAGGAGGGTGATGCATTTACCTGAAGCTGGTTAGCCAGGTCTTTGAGTTTTTTTATTTCCAGCTCCACTTTCCCTGACTTATTTACATAATAACAGCATTCCTCATTTAAAAAAAGACAAGCCCCACCTTTGTCAGCTGTTAGCAAATCCAGAGCCCTTCGATTCTGTAGGACAACAGATGCTAAAGAAGTGAGCTGTTCTTGTAGTAAACGTAAGGCCTCTGTGGAGCCTTGAACCGCCACACTTAGCTCTGTAGAGAGCTTTTCATAGGAGAGAAGGCTATGGCCTATTCCCCCTGCAGCCAGCCCGGTGGCAGCTATGGAAGCTGCTAAGCTTACCCCTACCATGATAGGCAAGTGAACAGCTCTTCGGGAGCGGTGGCCTCCTTGGGGGAGAAGAGTGGTCAGCTCTTCCTCGGTGTAAAGAGTCAGGCTAGGCACCAAGGTAACTGGGACACAGGGACCTGTATGGGTTTCTGGGGAGATGCATCTGTATATAATAAAATCACACCAGAAGTAAGTTCCATTCGGTAGCATGTGTTTTTCTGTGATGGAATTGTTTTTAAAGGCATTTGCCTTGCATTGGGAAATGTCTTTATGCCAGCAATCAAGGTGGCTGGAGGGAGACAGAGGAGTTGGAGTTCTGGAAAGAGGGGTTGTAGAATAGGAAGAGTCCGCAGTGGGTGTAATGTTGAATAAAGGGATTGCAGTTATAAGGGGTCTCTTGAGTGAAGCACACAAGAAACAGGTAGTATGATTGGTAATGTTAAGCTGATCCAGGAGGGAGAGAGAGGAGTTAAGAATAGATACCCATGAAGGGGAGAAGAGAGAGAGCTCCTTTAAATTAGTTTGGAGCTGCTTGTGGGCTTGTTTGATATCTATTACAGTCTGCAAGTGGGCATTTTGGGCAGTTTTGGGGGCAGATTGGATGGATCTGAAGATCTTTACCTTACCCCCACAGCGGTGCTTAATGAAGTACTGGGTGGCCACAGCTTCCATTCCATCTGCCCATTTCTGGTCCCATGGGTCCTTGATGGTGAAGACTGTGAGAGATTCGTGAGACTCAAGCTGGGGTGACTGGGCACCATTCGGTCTGAGAGGATTGTAGAAGTGGAACTGGCAGAGTGGCGATATTGAAAATGAGCACCCCCAGATGGTCCCCGTGTAGCACGATGAGTCGACTTGGTCTCTAGCAAAGCAGAGGCTTCTTGCGTCCCAGGCTCTGATAGAATCAGCCTCGGGGCAGTCATGGGCTGCTTCAGGGATAGAGAAAGTAACAGAGATTGGGTCTGCACAGCCAGTGAGAGGGCAGAAGGATGAATTAAGAAGTTTATTCTCTTTCTCTATAGCCACAACATCAAATCGCCAAGCACAGGGAGGGGACAGACATCCAGATGTAAAAGAGACGAGGCTTAATGTAAGAAAGGAGGCAAAGGGGCACAGATGTCTCTATAGTAGTCATTCTGGGATTGAGGAGAGGGAGGGGACACGGGAGAGTTTAAGTTTGAGGGGACCAGTAGAAGTAGAGGTGTACTTATCCCCCGTGGAGGTAGAGCCAGCAGGTGTCTTGACTCGTTTGAGTCGCGAGATATGGATCCAGTTGGCAATGCCCTGGAGCTTTGCAGCCGTAGGAGTGGTGAGGATTATTAGATGGGGTCCAGTCCAGAGTGGGTCCAGGCCCTGTGGGCAGGGTTGTTTAAGATATACCAGGTCTCCGGGGTTGAGGGAATGAGTAACAGGTTCCTTGGATGGTTGGGGCAGGAGGCGATCTGCATGCTCTCGGAGGAGGTTTCTAAGGAGGGTGAATGTGAGCAGGTAGTTGTGGAGAGGGGTGTCTGGTAGTGGGGGAAGATTGCCCAGCAAAAATGGACGCCCATACATGAGTTCAAAAGGGCTGAGGAAAGAGGGGGCTCGAGGTGTTGATCTGATTATGGTTAGGGCCAGTGGGAGAAGGTGTGTCCAAGGTAGGTGCAGTTCAGAGGTTAGCTTTGACAGGTGAGTTTTAAGAATAGCATTTGCCTTTTCTACTTTCCCTGAGGACTGGGGCCTGTATGGAATGTGAAGCTTCCAGTCCACTCCCAGAGCTTTGGATACCCCCTGGGTCACTTTAGAAATAAAGACTGGCCCATTGTCTGACTGTATGGTGAGCGGGAGGCCAAAGCATGGCAAGATGGATTCAAGAATATGAGTAGCCACAATGTTTGCCGTTTCTCCAGAGGTTGGAAATGCTTCAACCCAACCAGAGAAAGTGTCCACCATGGTAACGAGATATCTAGTCTTTTTATGAGGGGGCATATGAGTGAAATCAATCTGCCAGTCAGCCCCTGGGAGAGAGCCCCGGTGTTGGTGTGGTTTGAAGGAAGGAGGGGGCCGGGTACCACCTTGTGAAGAGGCTTTAGCACAAGTGGAGCAGGACTGTGTCACAGCAGAGATAAGTGAGGGGAGACGGGGATAGAAAAGGAGTGGAGTCAGGAATCTCTGCAGGGGGCGGGCCCCAACATGGAAAAGATTGTGCAAGTGAGTGAGTATGACGGAAGCTTGGGAGTCAGGTAGGCAGTAAAGGTCCCCCAAGAGTAGCCAACCCTGTGGTCCCAGAACAGCACCTTGCTTCACAAGGGCCTGATGTTGCTCAGGGGTGTAAGAAGGAGTAAAAGAAGTTGGTGCAAGGAAGAAGGCAGAAGAAACCTTTGTATTTTGAAGGCTAACCTCCCTGGCAATTCTGTCTGCAAATGAGTTTCCCCGAGCCACAGGTGAGGTTGGGGGCTGGTGTCCCCGGCAGTGAATGACAGCTGCCTTGGAGGGGAGGTAGGAGGCCTCTAACAGCTTAAGAAAAGAGGGCCATTGGTGATTGGGGTACCTTTTGTTGAAAGGAAGCCTCTTTCCTTCCAGATTGCAGCATGGTGATGAAGGATATGAAAGGCATACTTAGAATCAGTGTATATATTAATTTTTTTCGCCTGAGCTAGGGGCAGAGCTCGGGTGAGAGCTACTAGCTCTGCCTTCTGGGATGTGCTCCCCCTGGGCAGAGGTCCAGCCTCCACCACCTGGTCATCTGAGACAATAGCATATCCTGCTACTCTAGATCCCTGCGGGTTAATAGATGAGCTTCCATCTATGTACCATGTGTGGTCAGGGTTAGAGAGAGGATGTAGAGAGATTCTGGGGTTGTGATATGTAAGTTCCTCGAGGGTCTCAAGATAGGAGTGTGTTAGTTGTTTAGGGAGGGGTAGAAGGGAGGCTGGGTTAAGTGGGGGACAGGAGTCCAGTGTGATATCAGGGTTGTCAAGGAAGGTGACATGGAAGAGCTGAATCTTGGAGGGGGTCAGAGTGGACAGACAGGAGTTGGAGAGGAGATCCTTAAGTCTGTGGGGGGAAAGGACAGTAAGCTTTTGTCCAAAAGTGAGTTTTTGGGCCTCCTGGGCCAGAATTGCAGCTGAAGCCAGCGCACGTAAGCAGGGTTGCCAACCCCGAATAGAGGTTTCCAGTTGTTTAGAGAGGTAAGCCACAGGTGCGAAAGTAGGGCCCTTCATCTGTCCCAAGACTCCCAGTGCCATTCCCCCTTTTTCAGTAGTGTAGATGAGGAAGGCCTGCTGGAGATTGGGGAGACTTAAAGCAGGTGCATCCAGGAGGGCATTCCGCAGTCGGAAAAAGGCAGCGTCAGATACAGACTTAGGATCCAAGGGTTCATGGGAATCCCCCTTGGCGATGTCATAAAGGGATTTTGCTAGAAGTGCAAAATTGGGGATCCAAGTTCTCAGGAATCCCGCGAGGCCCAGGAAGGAAAGAATTTCCTCCTTAGTGGTCGGAGGTGAAAGGGAACGGATGTGTTGTTTGCGATTGTGAGAATAAAACCCAAATATTTGACTTGACAGAGAGAGAGCTGGGCCTTAGTTGGTGAAACTCGGTATCCCTTGGATCCGAGGAAGTTGAGGAGTATGTTAGTGTGTTGTTTTGAAAGAGAAAGAGAGGGAGAGCAGAGTAGAATGTCATCCACATATTGAAGGATGGTGCTAGGGGAGAGATCAAGAGTTAGGAGGTCAGCAGAGAGGGCTTCTCCAAAAAAATGGGGGCTGTCCCGAAAGCCTTGGGGAAGCACTGTCCAGGTCAATTGGGAGGCAGTGTGGGAGTCAGGATCCTCCCATGTAAAAGCAAAGAGGTCATAAGAGTTTGGGTGCAGGGGAATAGAGAAGAAGGCATCCTTGAGATCAAGGACAGAAAAATGAGTAGTAGAGGGAGGGATACGGGAGAGGAGGGTGTAGGGGTTAGGGACCACCGGGTGTATTGGTAGGACGGCTGCATTAATGAGGTGCAGGTCCTGAACCAGGCGGTAGGACCCATCAGGTTTTATTACGGGTAGAATAGGAGTGTTACAGGGGGAGTTGGTAGGGCGCAGAAGGCCTGCTTAGAGGAGGCTAGAAATGATGGGTTTGAGCCCCTGGCGGTGTTTGAGGGAGATGAGATATTGAGGACAGCAGGGGAAAGTAGAGGAATTCTTTAGTCTGATTTGAATAGGAGTGTGGTGGGAGGCTATGACAGGAGAGGAGGTATCCCAGACAGAGGGGTGTACCTCAGAGGTGGGGATGGGGAGAGCAGGGTTCTTAATGAGAGAAGGAGCAGGTGTGAGAACGAAGACACTGGAGTGGGGAGCTAGGGAAAGGGAGAGCTTGAGTTTCTACATAAGATCCCTACCTAAGAGAGGTGCTGGGCAAGAGGGCATGACAAGGAAAGAATGGGACAGTAAGGTGTTCCAGATAAGACATGACAGAGGGGCAGTAACACGTGGGGAATGGGGGTGGCCATCTATACCCATCACAGAGATCTGTGAGGGAAATGTCTGACCAGAGTAGGATGGCAGGACGGACCAACTAGCCCCCGTGTCAATTACAAAAGAGACAGGCCTACCTGCCACCTGAGCAATTACCCTGGGCTCCTCCATCGTGATCTGGAATGTTCCGTTGGGGGCCGAGGTCCCAGGGCACCGTCAGTCTTCGGCCGCCAGGCCCAGAAGGTCAGTGAGTGGCTCCTGTGGAGGGTGGGGGGAAGGGGCTGGCCTACCTCGACGATGCAAAGAAGGACAGTCCACCTTCCAATGTCCAGTGAGTCCACAGCGAGGGCAGGGTCCTGGCGGCGGGCGGGGATTAGAGCAGGCCTTTGCCCAGTGGCCAGCAGTGCCACACCTGAAGCAGGGTCCTGGAGGTGTCCGTTGAGGCCCCAAAGTCTTCTTGGGAGGAGCCCTCAGGGCTGCAGCCAGGAGCTGGTATTTTTGCCTGTCCCTGGTGGCTTTGTCAGACCGTTCCAATCCTCTCCGTTAGTAGAGACTTTAAATGCCAAATCAAGCAGATCTCCCTGGGGGGTCTGAGGGCCTTTATCTAGACGTTGAAGCTTTTTGAAAATATCAGGGGCACATTGGGACAGAAAGTGGGTATTGAGGATTAAAGTGTCTTTAGGAGATGTGGGGTCTAGACGGGTATACTGAGTCAGTGCCTCAGTGAGCCTTCCCATAAACTCGGCGGGATTTTCATCAGGTCTCTGGGTAATGGCACTGAGCTTGTTAAAGTTTACCGCCTTATAAGAGGCCTTCTGCAAGCCAGCTATGAGGCAAATAACCATGCGTTCTCTAGCTACTCGGCCAGGGGGAGTGGGGTTGTCAGGGTCTACAATCTGGTAGTTCCAGTTAGGATCCTCCCTAGGGACTGCTGCAACTCCCAGCGGGTGAGTGTTATCAGTTAGATGTATCTCATCCGCGTGGGCTTGGGCAGCTACCCAGACCCGCTTGCGTTCGTCGGGGGTGAGAGAGGTAGAGAGGACAACAAAGAGATCATGCCAAGTCAAGTCATAAGCTTGAGTCAGATAGCGGAATTCCTTGATATAGCGAACTGGGTCCACAGAAAAAGACCCTAGGTGTTTCTCAAGTTGGGATAGATCCGACATAGAGAAAGGAACATGGACACGGACAATCCCCTCAGTCCCAGCTACCTCCCGCAGGGGAAAAACCCCATCTGTGCGGGAGCGGGTGCGCTGAGAGGGGGCAGAGAGAGGAGGTGAAGGGGAGGAGGTTGAGGGAGATGAAGGGGAAGGAGGCGAGGTAGGCGAAGAGGAAGTCAATGGCAAGGGTGAGGCTGAGGGGTGTGGAGGGGCAGAGGGTGGAGACTGGACAAGCGTTGATGGCGTTGGAGGCTGAGAAGCAGGAGGAGGAGGAGGAGGCGGCGGTGGGAGGTCATCAATGGCTTCAGCATCGAAAGCGGAAGGTGGGGGAGGATATGGGGGAGGAACAGTTTCTGTCTTAGCATATGAGGATTTGGCTAAAAGTACTTGATGGGTAGAACAGGTGGAGCAGAGAGAAGGTCGGGCACGGAGGAAAAAGAAGGCTTGGATGTAAGGCAACTCAGACCATTTACCCGTGCGATAGCAAAAGTTATTTAAATCGGTGAGAATTTGTAAGTCAAGAGTGCCATCCTCAGGCCAGATTGACCCATTTTCCAGCTTGTATTGTGGCCAGACTGTGTTACAATAAAAAATTAATTTAGATGGCTTGATGTCATTCTGAAGGTTTAGAGTTTTGAGGTTCTTTAGAAGGCAGGCCAAGGGAGTGGCAGGGAGAGGTTTCAAGGTG
>PVHP010023163.1:0-27622 GCA_004024765.1 Zapus hudsonius
ATATGTGGTTAGTATCAGGCACTGCGAAGTCATGAATATCAAGGCCGTTTTGTGTCTGGAAGTTTGTATTGTAAGCAGTCCTACCTTCCTTTGACTCTTAAAACCTTTCCACCACCTCTTCCGCAATAGACCTTGAGCCTCGGGAAGTGTGATAGAGATGCCCTAGTGCTGAACACTCCACTGTCACTTCTTCTGAGCACTATGGTTTCTTTTGAGTTATCCCAGTGGTCACCATCATCTGAAAGAGAAGCTTCTCTAGCCAAAAGTGAGAGTAGCATTTTTATATGGGTCCAAATAATTGTTACTTTGGAATGGTATTTGCATGGAAGGTCACCAGGAAGTCAGGCTGTGCAGGGTTGGAGACTGGGGAGAGATTGAGGACTTGGAGCAAAAGCCAATGTGGGTATGCTTGGGCTGCAGGTCACTGAGAAATCAAGCTGGAGCTGAGCTGGAAACCTCCTCCCTGTTAACCAGCAGACAGGAAGCTGGAAAATGCTATTGGCTGCATGAAGCCCTATGAGAGAGGGAAGTCATCAACAGTAGTGAATAGCAGTGGACTTTGCAAGCCTTAAGACTGGCCAGCCAGGCCAAATGAGCCAACTGGAGCAATAGTGGCATATCTATTGTGGGGGAAACCAATGGCTCTCTAATTGGACTGGAGACCTGCTCCTCGGGAGGGAATACATGCTGGTACTGAAGACCTAGTCAAAAGCCTATGGCAGAGGAGGACATGAGCCCTAGGGAAGTAATGCCTGCTGTTGTCTGGCTAAATGCATATATTAAGCCCACCAAACTGCCTTATAAGCACTTTTCAAAAAATGAGCATACCCAAATAATAATGCTACTCTCGCTTTTGACTAGAGAAGCTTCTCTTTTTCAGATGGTTGGTGACCACTGGGATAATGCAAACAAAGTGCTGAGAAGAAATGACAGTGGAGTGTTCAGTACTGGGACATCTCTATCACACCTTCCGGAGGCTCATGATCTATTGCAGAAGAGGTGGCAGAAAGATTGTAAGAGCCAAAGGAAGATAGGACTGCTTACAACTCAAGCTTCCAGACACAAAATGGCCTTGATATTCATGACTTTATAGTGTCTGATAATGCCTACACATTATGGGAGAAAAAGATGATGAATGAAAATAAAACAGACTAATTTAGAAGGAGAAGAGATATGAGGGAGGGTGGGGAGAGAATCACAATGGTTTATGGTCTATAATTATAGAAACTATCAATAAAAAGTTTTCAAAAAGCCAATGTGGGAAAGCTTTGCTAAACTCTCCTATGCATACTCCCATCACTATGAAAATGCCTTCCATCTAGACTGTGGACCCATAAGTCTCTTTTGCTTATTGCATAACCTGTGATATAGACAGGGTACTTACCAATGTACCCCCTCCCTTTAAAAAAAAAACAAGGGAACTGGAATTGTAGCTGGATGCACGCCTTGTCCTTCAGTTGTTGCTTTGCGGGGTGCCTGGTTAGAATCATGCCTTGGGATGTGGGAAGAAGTGCCTAGAAGCCAGGAATGCTGAGAAGAGAGACTATCCACAGGGAAGGTCAGAAGATTGCAGGGATGGGAGGATTGGCAGTTTACCTAGTCCCAGGGTCTCCTGGGGGGAAGGACAAAAGAAGAATGTTGTTAGCAGGGCCTTCAAGAGTGAGGCCATGTTGCAGGAGAAAGGAGGGTAGGGAGGAAGGCATTGGGCAGAGGGAACAGATAACGTGAACCAGACCAGACTGGATCCAGGAGTGCCGGGCAGTGTGAGGAGCAAAGCCAAGGCTGAGGCCGCAGAGCTGGAAAGCAGCTGGTGCCTGGAGCCCTGAGTGTCTGTCTCCCAGACACTTGGCCTTGGTCAGTGTCTTGTCTGTCCACAGTGCATTCTGGGGTCTCCATCATCAGGCATGTGTCCTTCATGCAATCAGCAGCAGCCCACTCCCCTCCCCAGAACCCTAGCCCTAGACCAGTCCTACATCTCGACATGTTGGTTTGTTAATGAATAAAGTTCCTTGGGCAGTTCAGCCAAGTGAGTCAGATTGCTTCTTTGCTTACTTGTTTGTTTTATGAGTGTGTGGTGCTGAGGATACAACCCAGAGCCTCACACATGTTTGGCAAGTCCTTTACCACTGAACTACACCCACAGCTCAGTTTTTGTTTGCGTTTGTTAATTGAAATCTAAATGGGCTTGACTGGCCACTGAGCAGGTTCCTGCTGCTCCCCAGTGCAAAGCCTTCGGAGAAGATATGCTAGAGGAAGCCCAGGCCTCGGGTCCAGTGGTTAGCATCTGAGCACAGGGAGCAGGCCCTGGATATCTCCGCAGCCCCTCCATAGGGTTAGCAAAAGTGAAACAGAAAGAGGGTGTGACTGACTCCTTAGCAAGGAAGAAGCACCCAGGGGAGGGAGGAAAGAGTGCTGTCAGAGATCCGGAAGATCAATGGGTGCTCCATGCTCTAACCGCAAGGAGGGGAAACAGGATAGGAAAAAACGGGAACCAAAACCTTCTCCCACTAGAAACTTGTTCACAGAGAAGGGTACAGACGAGGCTGAGCCATAGAGTGCATAGAGATCTGGGTTCTGTGATTTTAGGACCTAAGCTGCCCAGAGATACCATCCAAATGGGGACCTGTGGCCTTGTTGCCTGGGCTGTTGCCTGTAGCATCTAGCTAAGGTCAAGGAAGGCCCTGGGCACTAGGTACTTGGAGGGAGGCTCTGCTGGGCTCCTAGCTGCCTGCTTTCTATGCCTTAACCTGGTTACTCAAAGTGTGCTGTGCAGAGCCACTGCGGCGGAATAGCTTGGGCCTTTTAAATCTGAATATGATTTTTTAAAACTAGACTCTCAGATGATTTGTCTGCATGTTAAAATGGAGATATATTCTCTTAGAGGACTTTTAGGGCTTGCTGCATACTGACCAGGCTTGCTTCCCCCTCTCTATTTATTTATTTATTTATTTTTACAGAATAGTATAAATGTTTATTTTCTATATGATTTACTCTCCTGCCCAGTTTTTTACAATATAGAAAAGTATATATTTTAAACAGCTCTAGTAAATATAAATTTAATCTTTCTACTTTGGGATACAAATAGAGCTAAAAAATTATATACTCAACCTTTCCCAAATAGTCTTTGAAAATTGATGAATTAATGTGGCTATTAATCTTGTCCAGCAATTTGATGCAAATGCCTAGAAACAAAAAGGCTGGTTGGTGAGTGCTGCACAGACAGGCTTTGTGTTTCAGTCAGCTTCTGGAGGATCAAACCTTTTCATTGTTTTAGGCCCATGTGCCCTCCGCTAGGACTCTTTCCTCAGCAGGCTGATACCTGTGTGTTCAGGATGCAAAGGTCTTGGGGGGGGGAGAAACTGATCTTTATACCAGAATAAGAGACTGAGGCTGAGCAGAAATGGGGGAGGAGAGGGAGTGACACCGAAAGGAAAGGACCATGGTGTCCTAGAGGCTAGAGGAATGGGCTCACCTGGGTCCATCTGAAGTCAATCTCATCAAACCCCTATTGGGACTCTTCAAAGGCAACTCCTTCACACAGGGCCTATCAATCTTCTTATCTACTCATCTTTTCACCCATGTGGAAAACCTCTGCAGAAAGTGCATGCTGGGGCTGGGAAGATTGCTAAGTCCTTTAAGGCACTTGCTTGCAAAGCCTGCTGGCCTGATTCAGTTCCTCAGCCGTCAAGGTAAACCAGATGCAACATGTAGCACATCATCTGGTATTCATTTGCAGTGGCAAAGGGCCTTTATTCTCTCTCTCTCTCCCTCTCACACATACACACACAGCACACAGAGCACAAATGAACAAATTTTGAAAATTTAAAGAAAAGAAGTGAGTACTATGAACTCAGGTCACAGGAGATCGAGTGCCAGAAGGAGCCCAGACCTTGGAGGAGAGAAGCTTCCAGGCCCTCAGGAAGCTACATAGATCACAGAGCACTGGAACACATCTGCACATTGTCATCGTACATGTTCTACTGTCATAACCAAGCAGCTCAAAGGCGCGAGGGCTGGGAGTCCAAGCATGAGGCGCTGGCATCTGCCGGGTTAGGGCCTCACACTGCTTCAACCAATGGTGGAAAAGGACAGAGAAGACCTTACTTTCTAACTGCCTTCTCTGGCAGGAACTAATGTACTCTCATGAAAGCTGCACATTGTGTGACATGGCATTAACCCCCCATTCATGAGAGCCCCACAATCACGATTCTCCGTATCCCCCAAAACTGCTGCATTGAGTAAGGAAGCTATCAGCACATGAGCTTTTGGGGGCACACTCAAACCACAGTACCTGCTCACACCTCACCCCCACCTCAGTGCTCATCAGAGGGTCAATAAATGATCACAGGAAGGAGGAGGTGAGCATTAACTTTATGTGTCCACTTGACTAAGTCAAGGGATGCTCAGGCAGTTTGTTAAACATTATTCATAGGTGTGCCTGTGAGGAAGTTTCTAGCAGAAACGTTTGCATCAGAAACTACATGAAGAAGATAATCCTGGGTAATACAGGTGGGCATCACCCAAATCATTGAGGACCAGAATGGGACCAACAAGGCCGAGGACAGACAAATCCATTCTATCCTCTCCTGAGCCATACTCCCCCCCCCCATCAACAACCTTGGTTCTTAGGCCTTTGGATTCAGATCAAGACACATACCGCTGGCTCACTGGCTCTTAGTTCTTCCAACTCAGAGTAGAACTACACCACCATCTGTTCTTGCAGACATGCCAATCCCTCACATTGAATCTCTTCCCTCGTGTCTGCAGTTAGCCTGTTGATTCTGTCATTGAGAGGAAGTAGGGTTCTGGGAGACGTAAGAGGGACACATGGATGGACAGTGCTCTGAGACCACCAAGCCATTCACTGTTGCTTGGTGTTGTAATGGCTGTGCTTCCTAGTGCTCCCTGCTTCTGGGTGGGCCAGTGTGATTAGTTCTGACCAATGAAATAGCACTTCCTGGCCCAACTCCTTGGCTCTGCCATGAAAATTCTCAGCTGCTGTCTTTCAGCTACCTGAATACCAAAGTTCTGGTTGAGTGATGGAGAACTATCTCAAAATGAGAGAGAGCCAAGCGTGGTGGCACATGCCATTAATCTTAGCACTTGGGAGGCAGAGGTAGGCTAGAGAGAGACCTTACCTCAAAAAAACAAAAACAAAATAAAACAAAAAAAGGGTAGAGGAGAGAATACTCACTGTACATGAGTGGGAATAAGAAAGAAATGATATTGCATAAGCCACTGAAATTTAAGACCGTTGGAGGTGTTAGTGTGCTGTGCCTGACACAGTGGATCTTGTTGAAGTAAGACGTAGTGCTGGTTTCGTACTGGGCTAGACCAGCAAGGGAGCTGGTACCAGAGGCTGGAGAAGAAAAGATCCGTGTTGTCAGAGGAAAACAATTTGATAAAATCACTGCTTTATGAAGTGAGAGAGGAAGAGCCTGCCGAGTCTTCAGGATCAGTAAGAAAAAGAGAAAAGAGTCCTAGTCATAAAAGTGAATATTATTGGCTGTGTTGGCAAAGCATGAATGATGTATTTTCAGGGAAGAAATAGCCAGCATAAAAGAAAAAATGAAATACAAAAATAGAGGCATTCCAAAAACTGGACATCTTGAAGAGCAAAAAGGATAGTGATTTGAAGCCCCAAGAAAGAAAAAAAAAAGTACTGGGATTTTTTTTAAAGCTCTAGCTTTTAAAAAACAAAGGCTTATCAGTTCACTAAAAGCTTATGGGAAGAAATAAATTTGGCCTTTCTGTTCAAGTTTGATGGGCTCAGAGTAGTTCCTTTCTCCTGAGAGATAGCAAGGCATGGGGTAAGAAAACAGCATTAAGGTTTGAGAACTATGACCAGGAACAAATTCATTATGATTAATATCCGGAACTAAAAACAAATAGATTACTAACCCAGTAAGTGTTTGAAGGAATTACATTTTGTAAGCTACCACAAGCCTGGACAACCATGCAACAAAAAATGGCTCTGTCTGTTCAAGACGAAACTATCGTCAGAGTGACGGAGGTGGTGAAGTGGGAAGTGAGCCTGGGCCACACATTCCTCCAAGCACAGAACGTTTTGGGATCTTGTCTTATCTGTCAGTTGCCAAGGTGTTTGCAGGGATTCCAAGAAAGCCAGCAATTCCCCAGGGACTGAATATGTTGGCTCCCCACAGTCTTTGACTCATAACTTCTCAGGGTGTACCTCTCCACTTGGATGACTAATAGAAATTTTAAGCTTATTCTATCAAAAGGTGAACATTTGAGACTTGATTTTTAACAAGATGGATTAACAAACCAGGTTTACTTTCCACCCAAAAGCTAAGGGAAAAAAGCTGGATATATAAATATATGCAACCATGACTCTAAAAACATTGGCTATTAAACAATAAAGAACTGGCCATTCAAATATAGAAAAAATGAGGTGTGCCCCAACATGTCCCAGGTAGCTCCTGAAGGGGAATCTATGGAGAGCTTTAAAATCTCTCCAAATTGAGAAGATAGAACTGGGGAGGGGATCAACAAGTCTTGGCCCTTTTAGAGAAAATCATTAAAGGAGATACCACAGAGAGAAAGCTCTAGAAAGATGCAGAAAGCTCCTCACATATTCAGCTGAGCACCGATCAGTATATAAGAGAAAGCTTCACAAGGCAAGGGAAAGTATTACCCCAAAAGGACTACAGGGGGAAATTTCCGAAGCCCAAGGAAAGAAAGAATGCTCATTTTCTCTATCCAGAATGGGAAATTTCATAGTCAGGTAGAACGCACAGTTTGCCTCAGTCATGAGGCAAATTAGCCATAAACTAAATGCTACTCTGGCTTGATATAAAAAAGTGCAGAAGCAAGTTTTAAAAGAATTAGACATGCTCTAGGTGATTTAATCATGTGTTACAACAAGGTTTAAGCATCCTTATAGTAATACAAAAACATCAAGTGTAATGATAATACTTAAATGCTGGCATAAACTCAAAGACTACCATGTATGAAAAGAAGCAGAGAGGTATGATTCACAGTGAAGAGAAGCATCAATCACTGGAAACTGACCCAGAACTTATAGAAATGATAGACTCATTTGGCCAAGACCTTCATGTGAGTACTAGAGCTGTAAGGTACATCTTGAGAAAGATGGAGGAGTAATTGAACATATTAAATGAAGAAATAGAAAACATGTGATAAACCAGATGTGGTAGTGCATGACTTTAATCCTAGTACATGGAAAGCAGAGGTAACAGGATTTCTGTGAGTTCATGGCCAGCTTGGGACGACTGAATGAGTTCCAGGTCAGCCTGGGTTAGAGTGAGACCCTACCTCAAACAAAACAAAACAAAACACATGAACCCAAACTGAACTTATAGTCATTAAAAAACAAAAACAAAAACAAAAACGTGTGAGATACACCCATGTGTTGGAAATGGCAGGTTGGAGATATGAGTGAGCTTGAAGACAATTGAGTGAAACACACACACACACAACTCCAAAAACTAATAATATAAGAGGGATGGAGTGATGGCTCAGTGGTTAAGGGGCTTGCCTGCAAAGCTTAATGACCTGAGTTTGATTCCCTAGTACCCAAGTAAAGCCAGATGCACAAAGTGGCATATGCATTTGGAGTTCCCTTGCAGCAGCTAGAGGCCCTGGCTCACCTATTCTCTCCATAGTCAGGCATGGTGGTGCACACCTTTGATCCCAGCACTCGGGAGGCAGAGGTAGGAGGTTTGCCATGAGTTCGCCCTAAGACTACATAGTGAATTCCAGGTCAGTCTGGGCTAGAGCAAGACCCTACCTCGAAAAACCAAAAGACGAAGGGTATATAGGAGTTTTTAACATCAATAGAGAATCAGGAGAGACACAAGGCTACTGACACCCACTACCCCAGTGGTCGGCTGTATCTGCTTGGAGGAGCTCCACGCCAGGAACTTGCCACCAGAGAAACCCAGAGAAAGGGTGCATAGGAGGTTTTCTTTTTATTTTTAAAACTTTTTTATTGACAGTTTCCAAATATATAAACAATATATCATGTTCATAATCTGCCAGTACCCTCCTTTTCCCCCTCCCAAGTCCCTCCTGCACCAAATTCCTTCTTTCCAGATAATCTCTCTTCTATTTTATTTTATTAGAGAAAACCATTTAAAAACAGGATGTCACATCCCTTTATGTATATTCTTCTCCACCATGGCTCTTACAATCTTTCCGCCATCCCTTCCACAGATTTCCCTGAGTCATGGTGGTTGAGTTTTGAGTTTGCTTAATTGTTGAGTTCTTAAGAGTCTCTGGATTTGTGTTTTGGACACCCTTGGTATCTACTTCTATTATCCTTCCGTAGGATATCTGATTTGCTGTGGAGGTAGCTACACATCATGCCACTTCTTAAAAGGTTTTGTTAGGGCTCTAAATAGAGAGTTAGGGTAAGTTGTCTCCTGCTTGGGTGTCCCCCATCATCTCAGTTCCTATTGGTGGAATTTGGTTGTCCACGATCTCGGGCCATTGCTTTCTGAAAGATATAAAGAGAATCTCACTCTACATTGAGATTGAGATCAGTAGTGGTTAAATGAAACAAATAATGTTAAATTGGTGAGATTTTAAAGGGTGTAGCCTTTCTGTTGTGGGAGTTTTTAACATCAGCAGAAATCAGGAGAGACACAGGGCTCCCATCAGCCACCACCCCAGCCAGTGGCAGCAGTGTCCCGCCCACAGGAGCTCCATGCCAAGAACCAGCCATAGCCACTTGCCCGAGCAGAGCAACAGCAAGAGCTCTCCACTCACGAAGGAGACACACCCGTGGGCATCCAGGAAGTGCCTGCCAGAAAGAGGAGTCCTGGGAGCAAGTGACCAGCACCATAGCCATCAGCATCAAGTGCAGCTGATCTAGGCAGCAAATTCAAGACCCAGCCAGCCCACAGCCTGACTAGGAGGGAGCCAGCCTCAGGCTCAGCTTTGGTGTAACTTAGAGGTAACAGGGTCTGCCAGAGTTGATTCAATAAACTGGGTCTAGAAAGAGAATTAGTCACATTTGGTAATTCTAGATTTATAGTGCCCTCTTGTCTTTATCTCCTGTGCTTCTTGGGGACTGGGATCTCACTCAGTCCCAGGCTCACCTGGAACTCAGCATAAGGCAGTTATCTCAGCCTCCCAATCAAAAAGATTAAGAGTTTGAGTCAACACACCCTTAGGTACTTTGGCTTTGTTTAGATTGCCTGTTTAATCCCTGCCCTTGCATAAATACACTGGGTTTCCTTTATGTGTGTGTATATTGCCCATTAGCATATTAGACCTATATTTTGCTCCAGCTGGCCTAAAAGAATATTTTCACAGTAGGCAACTACAACTATTGGGTCACTTCTGTGGTCACTCTGGGAGTAATGTAAGAGCCACACCTGACACATTAGGCTCCTACCTTGAAGATCTATAACTGTTGACCCACACATCAAAGAATACAACAAGACTTCCTGCCATTTGTGCTGCCCACCACCCACCTCTCTGGGGGCAGGCAGGTCCCTCCATGGGATCATCACAGGCCCTGTGCCCCCTTCTTTCTGCTCACACCTCCCACCACTCACCTTTCCTGGGCAGTTAGGTCTCTGCACAAGCACAGCCCCTGGCCTGGCACCCCCTCATTTTCACTCACACCTACCTCCACCCACCTCTTCTGGGCAGGCAGGTCCCTCCACGGGCCATCCCTGGACCCCCTTCCTTCTGCTTGCACCTCCCACCACCCACCTCACCTGGGCAGGGAGGTCCCTCCATGAGCCTGCCACGGGCCTTGCACCCACTTCCTTCTGCTCCTGCAAAAAATTCTACTCCAGCAGCAGTTCCAAGATTTAGCAAGGAGAAGCTATAACTGAGACACATTGCCAAAGAGAATTTATGAAAGAAATTAAAAATTAAAAAAATTCTTAAATCTACAGACTTGCATGACCAGTGCATTTATACCACAGCCTGTCACCAGCAAAGATCTTCTGGGACACCCGTAACACCTGCAACTCATGCACCTGTGGTTACAACCAGGAACCAGAACAGAACACTCAATGAAAACCCAACAAGAAACTAAATTGGCTCCCACATCAAGAAGACTAGACCTTTATCCAGAAACGGGAAGAAATGAATGCAAACACACACACACAACACATCGAACTGAGAGCTCCCCACCAAGGCCTCCCACTCCCACAATGGAAATTGCCACTGAAAATGTGGGAGAGACAACAGAATTATAATCCCAAAATGAGAATAAATAGCCTCAGGTCATATGGACAATATTACCCTGACCAAGATACTGGCTGAGCTGGAATCAGTCAAAAAACACATAAAAGAAATGGAACTCAAAAATAAAAGCTTCAACATTAGACTCAATCTAATTGAGAAAAATCAGAGTGACTTCAAAAGAGAAATAAGTGATTTGAAGGTTAATCAACAAAGGGAAGAACTCAATAACCAGCAGATTAAGTTTAATGAGGATATAACCAAATGCAGGATGTTCCAGTAAACATTAGCAAAAACAAAACAAGACTTGAAACTGGAGCTCACCAGAGAAATGGAGACTATGAAAAAAAAAAAAGAACAGAAATCAAAAATCAAACAGACCTATTAAAAGCTTCTTTAGAATTCTTCATTCCCAGTGTTAATAGCCTGGAGGACAGAACCTCGGAACTGGAAGACAAAACAGAAGAAATTAATAGGGAATCCAGAAACTTTGATGAATTTAAAATTACATGTAAACAAAATATAAGGGATCTGTGGGATACACTAAAGAGACCAAATATCAGAATCATGGGGATTCCGAAGGGAGAAGAAACCCAGGTCAAAAGCATAGAGAACATTTTTAACAAAATTATAGAAGAAAATTTTCTTACTATTCCAAGAGAAAGGCCAGTCCAGATACAAGAGGCCCACAGAAATCCAAACAGACAGTTTAAGGCCTATTTTGTCAGATATTAATGTAGCCACACCTTTTTTTTTATTTCCATTTGCTTGGTTGATCATTTTCCATCCTTTTGCCCTAAGGAGATTTCTGTCTTTAGAGGTGAGGTGCGTTTCTTGAAGGCAGCAGATGGAAGGGTCCAGTTTTATGATTCACCTTGTTAACCTGTGTCTTTTTATTGGGGAGTTTAGTCCATTTATATTCAGAGTTATAACTGTGAGGTTTGCTTTAAGCCCTGCCATGGTGGAGAATTAATGGGGGTTGATACCTCATATGTTATTATTAACATAATAATTTTGGTTTTCGTGCTCATCCTCTATTGGGCTCTTGAGGTTGGTTGCTCTCTTCTGTGTGAAATATCTCCCACAGTATTCTCTGTAAGTTTGGCTTTGTGTACATATAATCATAGAGCTGGCTTTTATCATGGAACACTTTCAATTCTCCATCTATTATGAGGGATAGCTTTTCTGGGTACAGTAGTCTAGGTTGGAAGCCATAATTCTTTAGGCCTTGAAGAGCATTGTTCCAAGCCCTTCTGGCCTTCATGGTTTCTAATGAGAAGTCTGAGGTAAGTCTGATAGGATTGCCTTTATATGTGATGAGTTGTTTCTCTCTTGCTGTCTTGAGCAGAGTACTCTCTCTTTGCTTTCTATGTTTAGCATTTTAACTAAGATATGTCTTGGAGAGTTCACAATAAAGGTCACTTCTTACTAATCAAGGGAACCATCCAACAAGAGGACATTACTATCATAAATATGTATGCACCAAAAACAGGTGCACCACATTTCATAAAGCAAAACCTACTCAAAAACAAAACAGAAATGAACTCCAATTCCATCATAGTAGGAGACTTAAATACACAGCTATCATCTCTAGACAGACTGTCCAAACAGAAGATCAGGGAAATAACGGAGTTTAACAACACCACAGATCAACTAGAATTAACATATACAGAACATTCCATCCCAAGACCACAGAATATCCATTCTCAGCAGCCCACAGAAACTTCTCCAAAATAGACCACATGTTAAGACATAAAACATGCCTCAACAAATTCAGGAAAATTGAATATGATATGATGCCCCCTGCATCATACAAGACCACAACATGTTAAAGCCAGAAATTAACAATGTGAGGAACAACAGAAAATACACCAATTATTGGCGACTAAACAATATGCCATTAAACACCAAAGGGTCATTCAAGAAATCAAAAAGGAAATTGAATGTTTTCTAGAAGTAAATGATAACAAAAACACAACATACCAAAACTATGGGACACAATGAAGGCAGCCCTAAGGGGAAAATTAATAACGCACAAAATGCCTTAATAACAAAGAAAGAGAGATCTCAAATAAATAACCCACCTAAAGACATTGGAAAAACTAGAACAGTCCAACCCTAGGAGCTCAAGATGAAAAGAAATAAGATCAGAGCTGAGATTAATGAAAAAGAAACAAAATTTTAAAAATAGAGGAAAGAGATGGGTCTTTGAAAAAAATAAACAAGACTGACAAACTCTTGGCCAATCTAACTAAACAGAAAAAAGAGAAGGCCCAAATCAACAAAATCAAGAATAAAAAGGGAAAGGTCACAACAGACCCCAATGAACTTGGAAGAATCATCAGATCATACTTCCAAAGCCTCTACTCCACAAAATTGGAAAATCTGGAAGAAATGGATGAATTCCTGAACACCTACCACCTACCAAAACAACCCAGAGCAGATAAAGCTCCTAAATAAACCTATCAAATCCACTGAGATTGAAAATCCCCAAAAGGAAAAGTCCAGCATCTGATGGATTCTCATCCGAATTCTACCAAACCTTCATCACAGAACTGAAACCACTCTTTCTGAAGCGTTTTTTTTTTGTGTAATAGGAGAAGGGGGAATGCTTCCAAACTTCTTCTATGAAGCTACCATCACCCTAATACTAAACCAGACAAAGATACAACAAGAAAGGAAAACTACAGACCCATATCCCTGATGAACATAAGAATCAAAATTCTGAACAAAATCCTTACAAACCGAATACAGCAACACATCAAAAGTATTGTTCACCTGGACCGGGTAGGCTCATCCCACCAATGCAGGGAAGTTGATTAATGAAATACTCCACATTAATAAACTCAACCACAAGAAACACATGGTCATCTTAATCAATGCAGAGAAGTCCTTTGACAAAAACAACACTACTTGATGACAAAAATGCTGGAGAGACTAGGCATAGAAGGATTGTACCTCAACATAATAAAGACAATATGCAAAACTCCTAAAGCCCAAATCATACTCAATGGGGAAAGACCCAAGGAATTCCCACTAAATTCAGGAACAAAACAGAGTGTCCACTCTCACCACTACTCTTCAACATAGTCCTTGAAGTTCTAGCCAATGCAATAAGACAGGAGAAAGACATAAAAGGGACACAAATTGGAAAGGAAGAAATGAAACTATCCCTTTTTGCAGATGACATTATCCTATATATAACAGATCCGAAGAATAGTATCAGTAAACTCCTGAAGGTGATAAATTCCTTCAGCAAAGTGGAAGGATACAAAATTAACACAAAAATCAGTAGCCTTCCTGTATGCAAATGACATGCATACAGAAATAGAAATTAGTGAAATGGTCCCATTTTCAATAGCCTAAAAAAAAAATCAAATACCTTGGAACAACACTAACCAAGGATGTGAAAGACTTGTATAATGAAAACATAAAAACACTCAGGAAGGAAATAGAAGAGGACATGAAAAGATGGAAAGATCTTCTATGTCCTGGAGAGGTAGAATTAATATTCTAAAAATGGCAATTCTTTCAAAAGCAGTTACAGATTAAATGCCATGCCAAAAAAAATGCCAGCTTCATTCTTTACAGACATAGAAAAAATAATCTCAAAATTTATTTGGAATGGCAAAAGGCCTCAAATAGCCAAATCTATCCTTATTATAAAAACCTCCTCAGGTGGTATCACCTTTCCTGATCTAAAGATATACTACAAAACCATGGTAACAAAAACAGTGTGGTAATGACATAAAAACAGACAGACAGGCCAAAGGAACAGAATTGAAGACCCTGCTCTTAGTTGGAGTAACTATAGTTACTTGATCTTTGACAAAGGTGCCAACAATGCTCACTGGTGTAAAGATAGCATCTTCAACAATGGTTCTAGACAAATTGTATAAATACTTGTAAAAAATGAAACTAAACCCACTCCTCTCAACATGCACAAAAATCAACAAGTGGATCAAAGACCTCAACATAAGACCTGAAACTCTGAAAACCCTAGAAGAAAAAATAGTAGGAACTCTACACAAGATAGAGTAGGGAAAAACTTCCTGAACAAACCTCCAGTAGCCCAGGAAGTGCAACAAGCACTTAACCAATGGATCTCATCAAGCTTAAAAGCTTCTATACAGACAAACATACCATATTCAGAGCCAACAGACCATCCTCAGACTGGGAGATAATCTTTGCCAGTTATAACATGGACATAGTTTTAACATCTAGAACTTACAAAGAACTCAAAAACTAAAATAATAAAAAAAATCAAACAGCCCTTTCACAAAATGAGGCATTGTTCAGAGAATTTACAGACGAGGAAACATGAATGACCAATTCTCATTTAAGAAAGTGTTCATCATCCTTAATCATCAGGGAAATACAAATAAAAACAATTCCACCTTATTCCAGTTAGAATGGTAACCATTAAAAAACTCTAACAACAATTGCTGGTGAGGATGTGGGGGAAAAAAAGGAACCCTCATTCACTGCTGGTGGGATTGTGAACTTGTACAACCACTATGGAAAACTGTGTGGATACTCCTGAATAGAATGGATATAGAACTAGCAATGAACCCAACTATCCCTCTACTGAGCATCTACCCTCAAGATTTCCTGCCTCAGAACAGAGAGATTTGCTCAACCATGTTTATAGCAGCTCAATTCATAATAGCTAAGAATTAGAATCAACCCAAATGCCAATCACTGGTCAAATGGATATAAATGTTTTGGTACGTTTACACAATGGTATTCTACTCAGCTGGAAGGAAAAATGACATGATGAAATTTAAAGAAAAGTGAACAGACTTGGAACAGGTCATACTTAGCAAACTCACAGAAGAACAGAAAGACAAATGCCACATATTCTCCCCCATATGTGGTTGCTAACCAGGTTAAGCTTAAACTGTAAGCAAACCTGACAGGCGAATTGAAAGTCTGTAAAAGGGGATGGAAAGAATTGGGGTGGGGAGGAATCGGAGGTTTGGGAGACTTATACAATAAACTAAACCAATAATGAATCCATGCCATAAAATCCTTACCTCTATACAGTAAGCTCCTGAGGAAGCTGTGGGCATCACCTGGTAAGAGGGGCCATGAATAGAATGGGAGGAAGCTTAACCTTAAGAAAAATTGCTCAGGCCTGCAACTCCCTGTTCCAGTCATTGGTTCCTTTCCACACTGAGCAATTGATCAAAGAGACCCATGAGGTCCCCAAAACAAGACAGGCTTTTCTCAAAGCTCTTGAATACCAACCCCAGGCCAAAGGAAGACCCTATTGATGAAGATACCACAGAGTGTCCTCACACAATATCCAGAGACCCTGCTAGATCCAGAATAGTAACCATCTCCCAGATGGAAGCATGTGCAGAGCTGGAAGGAGCTAGACAAGCTGCCAGGGGAAACTGGTCAAAGAAATTTGGAGAAAGCAGAGGCCAGTGATATACAATACAGATGGATGTCACAAGAATGCTGAACACACTGCTATTTGGAAGAGATAAGCAAGTCAAGAAGTGCTCATCTGTGCAATAGTGGTGCTAAACCTATGTGGGTAATCAAAGGCTTACTGATTGGCTAAGAGACCCACTCAGAGGCAAGGAACCCTTAACTGGAACTGGGATCCATGGCAAAAATCCTATGGGGACCAAGAACCTGGGCTCCAAGGGGAAATTCCCACAACCAGAGAGCTACAGAGAGGCTGCACCCATTAGAATCTTACCAAATTAGCAATGTTGTCTCATTTAACCTATACTGATCTCAGTCGCCCATGGAGGTTTTGTTTGTATTTTTTCAGAAGGCAGCGAGAACCATGGACGATACAATTCCACCAAGACATGGGATGATGGCTGACATCCTGGTAGGAGATGAACCACCCCCTGGCCTATCAAATAGGGTCCAAATGAAATTTATGAGAAAGTGGTGAGATAAACAAGAGACCTATCACCACTGCAAGTCAGATAACCCAGGGAAGGTCAACGGAGATAGACACCACTGTTACCCAACACAGTCCAAAACAGAAGGCATCCAGGGGTGGGATCTGGGAGAGCCGCCCACTGTGGGGGAAGGACTCACTTTGGAGAAGGGACTTCCTCCTTCCTGGAAGCAACCTGGGAGACCCACCCAAGATTACAGTGGATTACTAAACAGATCAAGATGACCAGCACACTCAGTGAGCAGGTGTCTACTGGGTCTGGCTGGAGCTGGGCATGTGTGCCCTCTAGCTGGCAGCGGCACAGCAGAAGCCGTCCCCAACCCTGGGTGGGGGTCGGGGTGCTCCTTCACTGCAAGCTGAGGTTTGGCCCAGTAGTTGAAGTGTGCGGTCTACAGGAAGAGAACCATGAGGACAAGGCCTTTTGCTTTGGGGCTCAAGCATGCTTCCTAGAGAAGAGACCGGGCGCCAAGTGGGTAGGAGTCCTGGGCAATGGTGGAGAGGTCTGTGTTAAGAGGGAGCCTTGAAAACGATGATGCTACATCTGGGTCCTTGGTCAGCTCAGCACTGGGTCCTTTTACCTCCTGCCTCCGTGGATGGGGACTGAGGTGCCACAGGTTTGCCAGTAGCCGCAAGAAAGGGCTATGGCCAAGACAAAGGGCCCCTGCCACCATTGCAAGTGCCTGCTTCTTGACCCTAGGCCCAGCCTCGGAACCGTGAGAAGGCGTGTAGGCAAGACGCGGAAAAGAAATGAGAGGAGAAAGGACCAGAGGGGAGGAAAAGAGGGAAAATAAATAAAAAACCAGAAAAGAATAGAAAGAAAGTTAAAGAAAGGGGAGAGAGAAAAGAAGGAACGAAAGAAGAAAGGAAAGGAAAATAAGGAGGGGAAAGTGAACGGAAGAGGAGAAGGGAAGGGAAAGATTCCCAGCGACCTCACGACCCCCCCCCCCCAGGCCCGTTTCCTTATCACACCATCTGCAGCTTTTGCTACATTTACTAAAGTGTTTCCATTATTTGCTGAACACGCTTCCTCGAAAAGGCCTATTGGGAGGAAAGCTTGTGTATGCCTGTGGTGGGCAGAAACCTGCGTGGAAGGAAACACGCGCGTGTGCGCACCCGCGTCACCTGTGGGGTGTGCAGCCGATGGCACCCTCGGCGCCGGGAGCCTGTCACTGCCTCTTTCCAGGGAGGACCCCGCGGGCACCTGCGCCCTCCAGCCCATCGAAGACCTGCAGACATTCCTGAGCAGCTGCAGCCCCCGTCCCACGCGCCCGCAGCCCCGAGCACGTGTGAGAGAGGGACTTCCGGCCACGCCCATAGAACCCGGGACTTCCGGCCACGCCCAGAGCGGGCTGGACTTCTGGCCACGCCCAGAGTGGGCGGGGCGGGGCTCCCCGGCTTCTCCCCAGGCTGTGTGACTGCAGGCGGCAGGTGAGGGAGCGGAGGTTCCAGCCTCACCATCTCCTCCCTCTGATGCTTCGTGGATGGCAGGCCTGAGGCCCCGGGCAGCTCTGGACGTGCCACCCACGCCGTCAAAGGTGCCTTTTAAAAAACTATCCATCTCTAGGACCTGCCTGAATACTAGGCTATCCATGGTCCCCTGTCTCAAGGACTGATCCAGACGACCCACGGAGGAGGACATCCAGCTGGTTGGGGATGGGGATGGGGGAGGGGGAGTATCGGAGAATTGGGGATAACAACTCATTGTTTGCCCACTAAATAATGTAACTCATTATGGACAATTAAAAGAAAAAAACTATCCATCTCTAGAGCACGTTCATCACCTGAGCTCGGAAGTTCCTCGCTTCCCGTCCTGACCCAGCCCAGCAGATCCACAAGAACAAGTGTGTGTTCTTGGTGCCTGGCTTCCTCACTCAGCCTGCTGGGATTATGATGGGGGTATTCCATGCCCCCCCCCCCACTGTATCCTTTTGCCATTGACCCATAGCTGACGTATTTCCTGTTTGGAGGCTCTAGTGATACTTGTGTGCAAGTTTCTTGGTGGATTTCTGCCTTGATTTCTGTCAAAACATACAGTAGATTTGTTGAATCATATATGCCGGTATGCATTTCGCTTCATAAGAAAGTTCTAGACTGTTTTGATGTGAATATTCTATCCTTTTATACTCCAACAATAGACATGCAGTGAGTGAGGAGTTCTAGTTGCTCCATATTCTTGCTAATATTTGGTGGTATCAGTTCTTTTAAACTGTTTTATTGACAGTTTCCATAAATATGAACACTCTACCATGGTGGTCTCCAACCCCCCCACCCTCACTTTCCCCTCCACTGAATCCCTTCTTTCCTGCCAGTTTCTCTTCTATTTCAATGTCATCACTTTTGTTCACTGCTATTATGCAGGTCTAGTGCAGGTAGTGTCAGCCACCGTGGGGTCATGAATATCAAGGCCACCCTGTGACTGGCAGTCCTCTCCTTCCTTTCACTCTCATTGTTTCTGTCACCTCTTCCTCAATGGTCCCTGAGCCTTGGAGTCTCCACTGTCACTTCTCAGAACTGTGGTGAGTTTGGAGTCACCTGACTGGTCAGGCAGAGTCAGTTTTAAAGCCTTAACTATACACTGGACGCATAGTGGTATGTATCCCTTTGTGGTTTTAATCCATATCTCCTTGATTTCTAATGATGGTGATCATCTCATTGGTCACTTTTATGTCTTCATCTATAAAATATTTGTCTAAATCTTTTGCCACTTTAAAAAATCAGATTATTGTCTTTAAAAGATATTTAAAAATATTTTATTTATTCATTTTCAAGCAGAGAGATAGAGAGATACACAGAGAGAGTAAAAGATATTTTTATTGAAAACTATTTTATTTACTTGTGAGGTGAGAGAGAATGGACACATCAGGGCCTCTTGCTGCTGCCATTGAATTTCAGAGGCATGCACCACTTCGTGTATTTGGCTTTATGTGGGTATTTGGACTGGCAGGCTTTGCAAGCAAACACCTTTAACTACTGAGAAATCTCCCCAGCCCATATTATTTATTGTTTTATTATTGTATTGTGCAAATGCTTTGCACATATTGTATATACATCCTTTGCCTATTTTTTATCCAAAACAGACAAGATTTTTTTACATATTTTCTCCTGATTATGGCTTGACATTTAATTATTTTGATAGTGCTTTTGGAAACTTAAGTTGTGATGAAATCTAAGTGATTCTCTTTATGTTTAGTGCTTTTTTTTTACTATCTAAGAAATATAGCTTGCACCAAATTCACAAATATTTACCTTTATATTTTCATCCAGAAATGTTTCCATATTTGGTTTTATTTATGGATTATCTGATTTGTTTCATTGTTTTTTATTCCTAATAATGCATTTACTTTTTAATATCTTTATTATGAATAAGTATATACATTGTATGAGCAAATCTTGTGAATGTGTCCCTATTTCCCCTCCTTTCTGTTCCTACCCACTGGGGTACTTCTGTGTGCATACTGGATCTGTCCATAGGATAGGGGTTTATGAACTGCACCAAAGGCAGCCAGTTTTTCTTTCTTCTTTTTTCTTTCTTCCCCCTTTGTGTATTGTTGCTGAGGGGGGCAATGTCCCTGGATATTCTCCCCCACCATGGCTCTTACATTCTTTACGCCCCCTCTTCTGCTCAGTTCCCTGAGTCATAGTTAGTGAGTTTTGAGTCAGCTTTGTTGTTGAAATCCTAAGTGTTTCTGGATCTTTGCCCTGGGTTGTGTTGGGTATCGTTGGTGTCTGTCTCCATTGACCTTTCATGGGCTATCAGACTTGCTGTGGTGATTGGTCTCCTGTTTGTCTTGTCACTTTCTCATAAGTTTCACTTGGGCCCTTTCTGAAGGCTAGGTGTGGATTGTCTCCTGTCAGGATGTTAGCCTTCATTCAATTACTCGTTGGTGTAATTGAGTTGTCTCCGGCTCTTTCAATGCCTTCTGAAAAATACAAACAGAATCTCCATCGGAGAGTGAGATCAGTATAGGTTAAATGAGACAACATTGCTGTTTTGGCTAGCTGCTAATGACTGTAGCCTCTCTGTAGCTCTTTGGTACTGGGAATTTCCCCTCGGAGCCTGAGATCTTGGTCCCCATAGGATTTTGCCATGGATCCCAGTTCCAGTTGAGGGTTCCTTGTCCCTGAGTGGATCTCTTAGCCAACCATTAAGCCATTGAATATCCTCCTTGGTTTAGTGTCACTATTGCACAGTCATCTATGACTTGCTGGTCTCTTCCATATAGCCGTGTGTTCAGGATTCTTGTGACATGTTTCATTGATCTTAAGGAGCCATACCTCTTGATGTCTATAGATTTATAATATATACGACAATGAAATACAATAGCATTTCTCCAAATTATCATTTAAATATTTTTGGCTATTATAGGCCCTTAGCATTTCTATATAAATATTAATATCAGTTTGTCTATTTTTATAAGAAAAGTCTGATTGAATTTTTATTGAGATTTCATAGGTCACATTAGAGGAGAATTGCATTTTACTAGTATAGGTTCTTTCAGTCCATGAACATGGTATATTTCTTTAAGTTCTCTTTAGTTTTTCTTAGGAATTTTCCTTTAACCTCAGCAAACATGGCTTGTAAATACTTTGCTTAAAACATCTCTCAGTAGTTCATATTTCTTGATACTGATTAATAGGTTAAGTTTTCTTTTTCCATCTATTATTGGTATATAGAAATAAAATACTTTTATGTATTGACTGTATTCTGTCAACCTTTCTAAATTCTACTTTCGCTTCTAGTAACTTTTTCTTTTGTGTGTAGTATATGTATATGCTCTGTATACATGATATGGTGTATTAAGATGTATGCATCTGTGCACATGCCTTCCAAGGCCAGAGGAGGACATTCGGTGTTCTTTTCTGCCTTATTTTCTTGAGACAGAGTACCTCATTGAACCTGGATCTCACTGTTTTTGAGCTAGACTGGATGACCAGTGAGCCCCCATGATCCTCCTTCTTGGCCTCTCTCAGCACTAGGGTTTCAGGCCATGTGTAGCCATGCCTGACTTTTTATGTGGGTGCTAGGGATACTCTTCCTTCCCAGCAAGTGCTCTGACCCACTTAGCATCTCTCTAGCTGGCTTCTAGTAACTTAAGGTGGATTCCTTGAGCTTTCCAATGTACACAAGCATGTTGTTTGCAAATGAAGACCGTATTATCTTTCATTTCCATTTTCTTTTTCTTGTCTATTTCCCAGGCCAGTGTCATCAGTCAGATGTTGGTTAAAGGTCACAGAAGTACATTTTAGCATCATTCTTGTTTTATTTCTTCAGTTCCACACCATGTCATTATTACAGCATATTGAATTTTCCTTTGGAATGCATGGGCACCAAATACAGTGAACCGACTAAATGCATGCAACCCTGGAGCAGATTTCCTGAGTCCAAATCTTCACTCTATCAATTACTGGCTATTTATATTTGTTGATTTGTGAAAAGAGGTTGATTGTAATTACATACTTTGTAGTTTTAGGGGTGAGGATGAAGCCTGAGCTCACATGCACTAAAGTGAGTATCGAGTAGCCCTCTAAGTATTTTACAGTCTAATCTGCCTCGTTAGTCTATTCTCCATGTAGCAGTTAGATTCTGTTAAAACTTAAGTCAGGGGATGAAGAAATAACTCAGCACTTAAGGTGTTTGCCTGCAGAGCCTAAGGACCCAAGCTTGATTCCCCAGTACCCATGTAAAACCAGATGCACAAAGTGGCTCATGCATCTGGAGTTTGTTTACATTGACTGGAGGCCCTTGAATACCCTTCTCTTGGTCTCTCTTCTATATCTTTCTGCTTTTAAAAAAACCAAGTTCAAAGCCCCTTTTACTCAGAATTACAATCAGAGTCCTTACAACAGCTGGCATCATCAGTCTAAGGGGACTCTATGACACTCGCCCCTGCAGGGACTAGATAGACTGCAGAGTGTGTAAGAGATGATGGGAGCAAATAAAGACAGCTGTCCTCTCCTGGCATCTGGTTGTCCTACCCTCCAGGAAGTGTGTAGAGAGCCCGCCCCCACTAGTAAAGATTCATTTCATTCTTCATTTCTAGCATTTGCCCTTTCATTTCTTTTTCTTGTCTGTTTCCCAGGCCAGTACCATCAGCATTTTGACTTCTGTTGAAGAAAGGTCAAAAATGAATTAGTAAATTTTAGGCTTGTCTCACCACCAGCCAAGGTGGTGAATTTCTGGATGGGGTCTTCTCATGGAGTGGTCCATCGACCTAGAGTGAGATAGAACAGCTTCGGTGTGCTTGGAATGGAGGGTATCAGCCTGTGCCATGTGGAGGACAGGGTCAAATCTGGTGTTGGAACTTCCATGGTCAGGGTCCCAGAGGCTACACTGGCAGGCCTTTTGTGCTGAGCAATGGGAACATGGTGCTTGATGAGACACAGACCTGCCCTCATGGCTCTTCTCATTTAGTGGGGAGGCAGATATGCCAATGGCCAGTGGAACAGACATCAAGCATCTGGTACTTGTTGGGAATTACTCACCTGATCCTTTATAAAAAGGGTTATAAAAAGGCAACCAGGAAAGGCTTCCAGGGAAAGCCGTAACCTAATTTATGAAGAAAAACCATTGTCGCAGACTTCATTGGTTTCTTTAGGGGTGGGGGCGGGAACTCAGAGGATTTCCTTTCCCACAGTTCTAATAAGCCAAGACTGTCACTCACTTCTAACCACACCTAGGTCAGTGTCACCTGGCCATCCTGGTGAGTCAGATCCTCTAGCTAGGTTGCAGTTTCTCATCGCCAGCACAGAGGAACAGAGGGTGTCCTGGTGGGAGGTGATCATCCACAGTGCACCCTGTGTTGGGCTGTGTATGGGATCCTTGGGGCATCTCCTCTTCAGCGCAGTCTATAGGGTCAAAATCATACCTTCATTTTAGAGACACACACAATGAGACTCAGAGGGGTTCGCTTTCAACCCAGGCCACACAGAACAAAACTTAACCTGGATCTGCCTGTGGAGCTCTCAGCCTTCAAAGTGTTAGTCCTTCCCACAGGACAGTGTCACCTACCTTCACACTCTCCAAGTCTCAAGCCAGCGGAAGGTGACATTTGTGAAGGCTCCCTCATAGCACCTGGGCTTCAGATGTTGCAAAAACCCAGGCTGTGACTCATTGGGTTCCCTGACTGTCCCCAAGCTTTCACCTGCATCTCACATTCTTACTCAACTGAGAAGAATGATGGGAGGGGGGTTTACAGCAAGCAGGGGTTGAGCTTACTGCCCCACACCACAGCCAGGTCTTGTGGGCCGGCCACAGGGAGACACCCTCTCTCCATCTCCATCACCGCAGGTAGTAAGGTCAGGCCCACATTAATAGTAGTGACAGTCCCTGTCTGTCATGCGCTTTCTATGCCAACCAAGAAGACTGATTCATTGAACCCCTCACCTCAGACCTCTGAGGCAGCCAAAGGTACCATTCTTATGTTACAGCAGAAAAGGAAACTGAAATAGCTAAATCTCTTTTGACTGATATGAAACCAAATCGACATGAAAACCTTTCTCTGCTATCTGGTCTTCTACCCCTTCCTCTGATGCCACCAGGAATCTGAGAGCTACCCTCAGATTGTACTCAGAACAAACACCCCCAATCTGGGGCTGTTGTCTGGACTGTGGGCATTCTGTTATGTGCCCAGCTCAGAAATCTGTCCTTTATCTTGAGGACCAGGACACTTAGAAAGACCCTGTAATAAAGTGTGACCCAGGAAAGATGTTGACAAAATTCAAGTCAGATCACTACGGATATCATTTCCCAGCCCCCTCCTTCATGCTACATTCCCACTGCAGATCAGGAGAAGTCAGGGACAACTACAGCTTCGTGGGGATTTGCTCTCTTGGCTGCATGTTGTAATACCCTGAAGAAATTCTAGAACTTACCAGTGTTCAACCTCAGAGATTCTGATTCAGCTGGCCTAGAGGAGGGCAGGGACATTGTGTAAGAGGGAGTTCATGTGCTACTGCAGATGGGTCCACTGCAGTCACTGTAAACAGATTCCAGATGCATGTGCCACTTTGTGCTCCTGGCTCTGCGTGGGTACCGGTAGGCACCTTAACCACTGAGCGATCTCTCCAGCCCCCCAGTATTTTTACATGGGTTCTAGGATCGAAGTCAGGTCCTCATACTTGCAAGACAAGCACTTTACCACAGAGCTGTCTCCCCACCTGGGGTCAGGACTATGAACAGTGAAAAGTATCTCTTTCCCCAGGTGACTGCAGCATGCTGCTCAGGTTATATGATGCAAATTCCTACTTCCCCACCTCATCCCCTGCCTTGGTTCTGAGCTGGAATGCCAGGGGCAGAACTAGGGGCTCCGTGGAGTGGATCCCAGTGCCTACTCTTGCTGCTTGGGCAGGCCTTCTGGAGTGCCAGGGAGCCTTGGGGGCCCTTGCTTTCCACATATCTGGGTGGGGGCTGCTTGTATCCTGGAAAGGCCAACCCCAGTTTGAGGCATTTGTACCTTTCAGATGAAGAATTTCAATACTGGGGATCTTTTCCCTTGGGAATCTGCTTTGTAGCCTTCTGGGGTTGGCCAAGTGGCCAAGTTTTGCAGCTATGGAGCCAAGGGCCAAATGGGCAGGGCACTTCCTGGCAGGCTCCCAAAGCCACCAGCACCATCTGCTCCTTTTTCTTTTTATTGATTCAAGCCTGTGGCAGGCCTGATACTGTGACTGGCCTAGGAACTAGCTCATGGGAGACAGGGGCGATATCACAGATGATGGACAGCTGAGTGGCTTGACTCCGGGTGCTCAGGACCCAGTGCGGAGGAGGTGGCTCCATGCGCCCAGCATGGGACATGGCATGTGCACATTTGCTATTCTGATTGAAATGCCCTTGTCCCTAAGTCTGAGGGTACACCCTCACTCTACCCCAGAGTCCAGGAGTCTAGGATGTCAGAGAAAAACTGGAATTCCACTCTGGTGAGATACACAGGGATGGCTGGATCCCCACGGGCTCTTCTTGGGGACCAGGTGCTCCTGGGGTTCTTGTCCTCCCTGCCTATGCTGCCAAAAAAAGCAGGGGGCCAGCTGAGAATCAGGGTACAGGGGCCTCAGAGCTGAGTCCCTCATTTGGGGAGGAGCTTCCTTTCTCTTCATTGTTCAGCCTTGGGCAGGAGCTTGGATCCTGGGGGAGTTTATAGTCCTGTTACCAGGAAGGTTTGGAAGCCAGGAGACAATGACAGGCAGCTTCCTGCAAGCAGTGACCTCCCAGGGCCTGCCCACAGGAGCCCAGGTGCCAGGAGTCTCGTCTCTCAGACCTGCCTTCTGATGTGGTCCTCAAGCATCAGACAGTGACATCTTCTAAACAGGGAGCCTTTGGGCCAGGGCCACATCTCAGGGGCTCAGCCAGGGTCTGTTTAGTTTTATTTTAAGATGGGGTCAACTATGTCACCCAGGCTGTTCTTGAATTCTTAAACTCCTGTGATTGTCCTACCTCAACCTCCCAAGTGGCTGGGATTGCAGAAATGTGCTACCTCCCCTCAGCCTAAAGCTGTTTTCTGAACGAGTGAATCAGTAACTTACTGAGTCTCTTCTTGAGCTGACCTTCCTCATCAGTCCAGGATTCTGAATTCCCCACCCTGTTTAACTGTTTCTCCCACCCCCTCCCCAGGACACTTGGCCTCTGAATGGGCACTAGCTGGCTGCATGCCATCTGCTTCTGGACTCGTCGTGTCACTCATTCAAGTGCTTGCTGACCGGGATAGGGAGCGTCCAAGTTGGCTTTTGATTCTTCAACATGTTCTCCTGTGCGGACTTCCCTCTCTGTCTCCTCTTGTTCCGTGTGCTGTTCTCTGTGCCTCATCAGCCTGCAAAGGACCCCAGCTGGGCCTTCGGGAGCTCACAGAAAGCCACTTTTCTTCCCAGGAAGTCATAGCAAAGATGCATTACTTGGAGACTAAGGGAGAAACCAGGAGGATGGAGAAGAGGACTCCCATAAGGAGAGAGTCAGACATCACAGCTCTCTGGCGGTCTAGGAGGACGCGGGCCGTTGCCCATAGGCAGATTTACTATGTGGACAGGAGTGGGTCCTCTTTTTCCACTGAACCCCAGGCCCATGGCTGCAGGCCTGTGGAAGAAGCTGCAGACATAGTCAAAAGGAGAGATGTGTGTGTATGTTTATGGAGGCAGCGTGAGGAAGCTGGACCCCGAGCGGATCAAGTTGACAGGCAGTGAGGAGACTCAGTCACTAAGAACTGGGTACAAGGAAGAGGAGCTGGCACTGGAGACACACCCTCCCGCCCAGCCAAGGAGCTCTAGTCTTTTCCAGTCTCTGCCCCCTTGACATGTATAAATCTGATGCTTTTCACAGAACTGGCCGTAACTACAGTTTTGCTCTCTGGATGCTAATAATTAAAAGTAAATGAAAAGCAGGCCATCTACTTAGGTATGGACATGGGACAAAATGTTCCCAAATGTTTAGGAATGGAATGTCACAGCCTTTGGAAAGTCAGCTTTGCTTCCACAGAATAGGTTCCTTCTCAGATCTGCATACTCTTTAATTCTGTTACATGCATAATTATTATGTATTTGGATTTCATTAGGTGCCTTATAGGAGAGGTCCAGGAATAGTACCATTTTGCTTAAAAGTACCTTTACTGTGGAAATTTTCAATCACAAGAAGAAATAGTGAGACAAATCCCTGTCTGTGGCAGCTTTAATAATGATTAACATCTCTCCAGCCCCGTCCCCACTCCTTCCCTTGCCTGTGGCCACTGAGTTCCAGATTTAGATTATTTCATCTGGGAATACTTAAGAATCTCTAAAAATAAGGACTCTTTCTTCAAAAACAGACACGTATGCTAAGAAAACACCTGAACGTTAACTACTGCTCCTCAATAGCATCAAATATCCTCAGTTTACCTCTCATCAGTGGAGTTTGGGTCCGTGTGTGGTGGACACACATATGTGTGGTGCATGGGGAGTCTAGAGTCAATGTTAGGTATCCTCCTCAATTGTTCTCCACCTTGTTTAAAAATATATTATTTATTTTCAAGGAAAGAGAGAGAGGGAGGGAGAGAGAGTGAGTGAGAGAGAGAGTACAGGCTTGCCAGGGCCTCTTGCCACTGCAAACAAACTCCAGACACATGTGCTACTTTGTGCATTTGGTTCTACATGGGTACTGGGGAATTGAACCTGGGCCATCAGGCTTTGTAAGCAAGCACCTGTTTTTTAAATTGATATCTTCATTATCCAAAATTAGATATAGTATATGAGCAAATATTATGCTGATATCCCCATTTCCTTCCTCCCTGTCCCCAATCCACTGGGGATCCTCCTTGTTGGGCATATGGGATCAGTCCATGGAGTAGGGGTTATGAATTGTACAAGAGGTAGCCAGTCCTCCCCCCTCCACTTTGTGTGTTGTTGCTGAGGGGGACAGTGTCTCTGGATATTCTCCTTCATTGTGGCTCTTTCATTCTTTCTGTCCCCTCTTTCGCTCAGTTTCCTGAGTCATGGTGGGTGAGTTTAGTCAGCTTTATTGTTGAGATCTTAAGTGTCTCTGGACTTCTGCTTTGG